>BMAT01005190.1:133992-159333 GCA_019649035.1 Elysia marginata
TTCTTCTTCTTCTTCTTCTTCTTCCATTCTCCTTTCTTCTTGTATAGTGCACCGAAAACTACTGCAGCTGTTGTTGCTGCTGCTGCTACCGCTCCTACTACTACTCTACAACTACTACTATTACTACTAATACTAATAATACACTACTACTACTACTACTATTACCACTACTACTACTACTTCTACTACTACTACTACTACTACTACTACTACCAATAATACTGCTGCTATTACTACTATTGTGACTATTACTACCACTACTACGGCTATTAATAATGCTACTACCACTACTCCCACTAATACTACTACAAAATATTGAAATATTTTAAAGGTATGAAATTAGCACTGGAGCGAAGTTGGCTTTAAGCGGAAGAGCCAGAAATGTCTTTCTTTAGTAAGATTCGAACCTTCGACTGTAATAGCGTCGGCCCCCACCGCCTTGCCACATAAAGAAATACAGCTTATACCCCATCGCCACGACGCTCCCTAAATTAGAAGTTTCATGGCGAAGGTCCTCTCTTAGCCCCTTTAATCTTTACTACTACTACTAACAGTATAAGTAATACTATAAAGCGTCAATTTTGTCGTTATTTAGAAAACAGCTATGACCATGAAAAAAAAAACAAAAAAAGACTTGTATATGGTATTTTATCTTAATATTAAGCACTAGTTGTATGATGATGTTATCTACATGATAGCCACTAGCCATTATCCAGTACTCTAATTCTCTTACTCATCAAATCTGCCTCATTGCTATAATTGGTCTAGCGCTATTCACTTTTCAGACTATTTCTGAATATACAATTTTTAGAACATAACTATTTTTCAGTTTAAATAAAATCAATATTATTGAGAGAAACCTTTTGAAACTCTGATATAAACTTGACATGTTAGCCTTTCAAAGTTAATGAATGCACATTAGAAGAAATTATTTTTAACTACTAATGTGCTTCATATCTAATTTAAACACAGAGGCACAGGCCACATTCTTACATTCAAACTAAATTACAAACTTGCACCATCCAACTTAAATATATCGAACTGGAAAGATAAGTTCTTTAAAGAAATATAGATAATTAATAAAGAGAGTTTAGAGAATCCTTTTTCTGATTCAATTAGCGAGTAGAGATAAATGTTTGCAAGGAAGCAAGATGAATGCCATTTTATTCAAATCTCAAAGATAACAAAGCTAAATCCGAGGAAATCTCTCTGAATTTTCAAATCTTTGTGTCTTCACTAAATACCATCGTGGCAGCTTTCTGTTATAATGAAACAAAGGTCTAAACCGTCAGTATCTTCTCTTTTACTGCGAGGCAACTCAGAGCCTCATATATGGTGTTTTTAAAAACAGGAGCGTCCAAAGATTTATACTGGCATATTTTGAAACCCCAAGGTTGTTTTACGGATTAACAAAACGACATTTCAAAACAATATTTAGATGTTATTAAGCTTGTGAAGCAAAGGACTGAACCTAGACATAATGTTTAATCAAGTACAGATCTCTAATAATACAAGTCTGTCAAATCCACACACTAAAGAAACAAATAAGTCGGTTTCGCACCCTACTGTCATGAAAATTAATTGTAAAATGAATGTATAAAGTTTTTAGATTTTTTTGATCTTGCAAGCTAATGAAAGGCGTTTCTCGTAGCAAAACAGCAGTTTCCATTAGACATTTTTTTTTTTGGCCAATGCACCGAAAGATCTAGATTATAAGTGCACGAAAACTTTAAGGAAACGTTCATGCAAAAGCTAGATCTATACTCTAGGTTGGGTCTCGATTGATTCAAATGATCTGCATGAAGTTCGGAGACACTAGAAAAAAAAAGCAGTTTGTAGGTAAGCTCTGAAAATTATTTACAACCTTGAGCTAAATGTAGATCTCCGTCACAACAGCTCTACATAATCTTAGAGTTGCGATGTATATCGCAACAGAGTTTTGAACATAAATAGAGGCTTAGGCGCTATATTTAGATCTAGATATTATTTAGGGCCTAAATCTAAACTTACATCTAAATCTGCATCTAGCTATCAATTTCGGCAGTTTTATTTTATGTAAGCAATGATTAGCATATCAGCATGTTGATATGGTATGTTGCACAACCTCGTTATGTTTATTTTTTTTCTTCTGTGCTCGAAGCATCAGCTTTGAGTATGGGCATTGCTATCTGTCGATTTCATCATAGTTCAGTTTTGCCGTTTGTACAAGGGGCAAACAGTGGTCTATATAAATTATATGTGAGTGTTTCAGTGATAGGAATGAGTTCAGAAGCGAAAAAAGCCCTCGCCGACATGCCAGATCTTCAATCCCAAATGCGATTAAACTTGCAGTTTATAAGCACGTAAGCGAAAAACTCAGCTCGTTTTCCTTTGCACCTCCTTCGCACACTAGCCACAACTTCATAGTTATCAGTTTAAAGATTCCATTTCAATTGTTCTTTAAATTTGAGGCATAGAATAAACTCTGATGGGGCTAGATCTGCGTTATGGGCAGGAAGAGGTAGGATCTCCTGGTATCTGAGTCGAATGAAAGCATGTTGATTCTTTCGACTGATTTGGGGGCCAGCCTTGGCGTGATTATGAATGACACTATTGCCTCATTTCCGATTCATATTGCACCCAATCTAAAAAAAATAATATTCCATGGCCTTAGCATGTTTCGGTGTTTATTACAGCATTAACAGTTTTCATGAAAGATTTAAGCCATTTGTATCTGATTTTAGCATCATTCCTAGTGACGGGTCGATTACAACGTCATTGGTCTTGCGGGTGTGCTTTAACCGCGTCGTCACCACTCCACCTCATTACCAACATTCTTTTTTGCACTCACATCTACACAAGCATCTCTATAGATATCATTTATGGGTCAATGTGCCTCCTGGTTCAAAGCATGTGACCTGTTTATCTTTTACAACCGATCTTAAGATTTTGTTTTGTTGTTATAGATTTATTTTTAAATACAGCTAATCCTTATCTATATCCAGTAGTAGATACACCATGCCAGATCTGTGCGATGATTCGACTAGAGATAATCCTTGCCTATATCCAGCAGTAGATGCACCATGCCAGTTGTGTGGGAGAATGAGAGGTGTTGGTGAGAGGATTCCTTGCCCAAGTTCAAAGACAATAGAACTATGAGTGGTTCCTTTTGCTTTGGTTTATGGAAATGCTCAAAACACCTAATTTCTTTTAAGAAACTTTATTTCAAATAATTTGTCTTTGAATTTAGTGGTGAATATGGTAAGCGGCTTCCAAATCGTTTTTCTTTAAAAATATAAGCTACAACATAAAAAGATCTAAATTTATTTTGACTTTTAAAAATTCCCATTCCTGTAAATTAAAGAAACTGACAATACAAATGAACTAGGGTATATTATTATCTCTTCCTTAAAGAGCGAACTGTTGAAAGTAGCTCTTTAAGTAAGGTCATAAAAACATTCATCCAGAGCAGTCTTCAATTTCAAAGAATTTACTATTATTTTGAAATATCGGAATGCACGAAAAGGTCATACTGATGTGATAGGCTTCTTGTTCTTCTTCGGCGTTCGGCGGCTGCGTCATTGTCAACATCTAAATAAAGTTTTAGCTGGAAATTTTCCCAACCTACTAAACAAGATTACTAAATCGAGTGCAAGTTCAAAAGGTCTCTAAGTCAGGACAACCAATTGTTCTGAATAATTCAAGCGGGGCATACGGTAGGGAATAGTGTATTCTCTGCATCGAAAAGATTATATAGAGGAGCGTTGCTATGGATGAAATAATAGTGATGTTTTATTATCATAATTTACAACGTATGATCTCCATATCAATACCCTTGAGATACCTAAAAGATGCTAATCTACCACAAAACAAGATTATGTATATAAAACAAATTTAGTATCTCTGATAGATGTTATGCATTTAAAAAGGCTCCAGGAGAGTTGAATAAATTTGGAGCAAATTTAATTTCTGCATATAACATCGGTTTCTGCGTGGTCTGCAACAAAGGCTAAAAATTCATCTCGGTGTGTAACCATCTCTTTACAATACAAACATGAAGGCATTAAACTCTTAACACAGACAGTTTCTTCCAAGTCTTGGCATCTTATATATGTAAACTTCGAAAACAAAGTTAAGTTTTAAAATTATTTTAGGCTTAGCTAAAATAAAGTGGAATCCTGATAAAGTCAACACCTCATAACCGGTTAAATGTGTTGATTTTTAAGCAAGATTTGACTTTACCCATTACAAACATACAAAGAAATATAAAATCGGAGTGCAAAACAGTGTTGACTTTTTGCAAGAGTTTCTCTTAAAAGTGTTGACTTTAGGTGGATCCGACTATAATTAGATGAAGGCCCGTGTTGTTTCTATGACATACTTGATGTTAAAGCAAAATGCACATATTATCAAATGATTTAGAATCATTGCAATATTCCTTGTCAATCTCAATTCCTACTACACAACAAAGTTGTACTATTAAGTGACATATTATAGGTGAGAAATAAAATTTAAGACAGAAAGCTACCCCACTGCGATTTTTCATAACATGGATTCATTGTAAATTAGAATTATTTAGGAGACTCATGAAAATGTATACCTCGCAAAATTTTACATACGCACTACATTTTGAGCTAGTGTACATGAGTCCAATTTTTGTCTATTTAGTAAGTATATACATTTGAAAGAATAATACAGATCTATTTTGTTTTCAGGCGGTTTGAAAGAATATATCAAGTGGCCCCAGAATTACGAGGTACCACTGTAGCTCAGTAATGACTTAAGAAATAAATAATTCAATTATGGGCCTTATCCATGTTCTGTGTAGGAGATTTAATTCTATGCAATTCAGGTTTTATTTTCTTCAAAAAGTTATTTGTGTGTCATTGAAAATTGAATCTTTCCAGAAGTAGAGTAATGATAATTTAATATAAACAAAAATGGGTGCTATTTTGGAATAGATCGATAGCGTTGACAAAAATGTTTTAATTACTCCAATGATAAACAATTGTTGGGGTGTTTGATCACGCAATTGTATGTTAAATGGAAACTTGAAAAAGCTTTTCAAATGAGAAATAACCTTTTTATTGTGTGCTTTTCTTGTTACTTTTCTTTAAGCCTTTTGATTTTTTAAGAAACAAGTTTTTAAATGACTTAAAAGATTTTTATATTGATTTGCCCACTGTTAATACAAGCAATATCAAGTTGATTACGAGGAGATAAAGAGATTATGTATCCTGTATCCATTATTATTTTCTACAATGGAATGAACACTACCTGCTTCCTCTCCATCAAAAATCTTGTTAACAAACTAGAAACAAATCTCGAAAATGCAGTTTTAAAAAATTCAAAATGGACATAGGCAAGACACGTGGCTAGAAAAACAACAAAATGGTAGGCATTACAAACTACCGAATGGCTAATGTGGAGATATGCGGGATTCAAACAAAAGTATAACGCTGATAAAGCCAGGGAATCATGGGATGGTAAAAAAACAACCCTTAGAATAGTTTTTTTTCCTCTGGACGTTGTTGATGTTGTTTTCCAAAATAAGCAGTAGGTATGTAAAAACTTCTATAATTATGCCTAAACCTCGGTCACAACCAATGATTATGTAATATCTATTTGGAAAGTATTTGTGAAGTTAAAACTTTAATGGTGCAATAAATACATAATACAATCCAATTATATCATACTTGTTTGTGTAAAGAGTCTAGTGTGCCGAAGAAGACCTCGGTGAGTAAAACATTTCATACTTTAATGTAGTAAAAAATACCTCTAGTTTTTGCATTTAAGGAGAACGTTTTTTGACCCATCCTGAAAGTTTCCGAAGCTTTCTCCGATTCTTCATACATTGGTAGGTGTTCAATGTCGAAGCTGTTCCTCGATGACTCAGCCAAGAAATTTTCAGCCAATATGAGTACTCTTGTTGCCGAATAGTTTACAAAAGTTATCAAACAATCAAAAAATGTATTATTGATTGGGATGAAAACGGAATCTCATCTCACTCACTTTTCTTTGTTAGGATATTTTATCACCCAGGGTGCATTTTGTTTAATCCTGCAAAATAAATATCTTTGGCAAAATCGAAATTTAAAAAAAAAACCTGCTGCATTTCACTTAAAACTTGGAAATAGAGATCTTCTCCCTTTTCAAATTTAGCAAAATTAAAAAAAAAAAATTCCTATTACCTAAATTGGATTTTTAGGAGTAACACCTTATTGTTGGGAATACCAGAACGAAATTTCCCCGGATTCTAACATTGTTACTACGTGAACTGTGAGGACAGTTAAAGACTGCTAAAAACTGGCTGCAGATTGTTATCTCTTGTGTTGGATAATTATCAAAGATCAATACAAGATAAACACAGAAAGAGGAGCCACCTAAGAGAAAAGCCAAGGCGGACTCAATTATCACACCAGAAAATATTTTTATCTGCGGAGATTATTCAAGGATATGCCTTTCCCGCATCGGATTAGTCAGCCTTCAGGGTGTCTTTAGAAGCTGTCGACAAGCGTTTCCTTGACCAGTTATTCAATTTTTAAGCTAAATGGAATTACTGGTTTTATGCCTACAAAAAGATTCATTGAAATTGACAGAAGCAAGTTTTGTATCTTTGGCGTGTCCAATAAATTGACGCCAAGTGTGACAGTCCATTACCTTGTAAACAAAGTCACAGGAAGATGCTTTTGCCGTTGACTCTTTATGTCCGTAGTTGGTTTATCTTGATAAACAATGTATGTAAATACAAAGTCAGTTTTATTGCAAAATAAGAACGCCGAAAATGACACGACAATCTTATATAAGTTTTCAATTTTAACAATGGGTAGTCTTCTCCAACAAAAAGGCTAAATTTATGAGACTTGGTTTATTGAAATGACTAACATCTGAATTGATTAGAATTTGTTAGCAAGAACTATCTAACTTTATTTTGCTTTCTTGTAAAAAAATACCGTCTAGCAGAACTATACTTTTCCGCGTTCGCATTGTTTAACCTGAGTCTATGATCGCAGACAGCGACAGATTCATCTTATGGTGTCCTAGCTATTGAAAAGGCATTCTGTCTGAGAAAACCACGTGACATCGGGCAGGGGTTTTTCGAAGGCTTATCTAGGCTTGCAAGAAAAGTTATTCCTCAGTATGCCCTATAGTACTCTCGCACGCTCTGTTTTGTTTAGGTCATTGACACTATCCCTGTCAAGTCAGTTGGGACATAAGAGTCAGCGCACTAGCCATTTCTAAGTCTCAGTATGGCAGGTTCCAAGACCTGGTGATTTAGTTGATTTACGGGCCCAAGGCCAAATGAATCGCCTCGTGGCTTCCTTCGACTTTTATTTCTTAGCTTTAGTTTTAATGTTTCTCAGTTTAAACATCAGTTGTCTCTGTGGTTTTCATTCGCCGGGTGTGTCATTTACATATTTCTTTTTTCCCGAAAAGCTCGATTAATATATAAATTTTAAATGCTCACTACATAAAAGATTACTGGGGTTACTTCGGAGTGTCATCTTATCTCTATTGCGTCCCATGACATTGCACAAACTACGTTTTCATCAATTTTTGCGCAGTTCGACTTTTTCTAGCCTGTAATCATCTATAATTACGCGTTTCCCACTGGGTCACTCTTTTGTTTTTTCTTCTTTGCAAAGCTTTATTTGTTATATTTTTCAATGATTCCGAAGTATTTCAAATGTCTCTGTTTCACAAACTTTAATAGGCTTATATCTGACATACCGGCACCAATTTTTTGCAGTTTTTTTCTCCATTCCAGATGTTATCTTTCTAGCTTTTGTATTTATGCTGCGAAGGCACCTTCTCTCAGAGGCTTCTCAACCAATGTTTTGGTTAAGGTCCATGCTTTGCGATCATAAGTAAAAGTAGAAAGCAGGTAAAAGTAAATGTTCAATGATTTAGGTTTTTGACCAATCATCTAACATTTTGTGGTCGTAAGTGTAGTTTCAATGGAGTTAAATTGGGGATTTTACTGCGTTTATTCTCGTATATTAAATTTCAGTAACAGTTTTAACATCTTTTGTTTTAGCTGATAAACAGAATCTATGTAAATATTTACCTCAAATTTGAAGAATATGTTCAACCGAGCGTGATTTCAACTTTCAGGACAAGTTTAACTTCGTTTGTATTCCGTTTTAAGTTCAATCCACTTTTGAAGAATGCACTCACTCATGCCCCTTTCACCTTTCCTGTTTCCCTTTTATAGAATCGATTAAGGGGTTCTGAGGTCAAATAAAACAACAAAAAAGGAAAAAGAAAATTCACAAAATCGGAAAACGCTGAGCACGTTGCCTCTTCAGCGGAACTCCCTGGAATAAGCAATTAGTGGTAAACCGGAAACAAAACTAAATTAATTGAAAGCCTCTGGGAGCTGACCTTATTGCTATAGTATAGGTTAGATGGGTACGCAGTGAGCAATGTCAGTTCACTAGATACCACGACCGCGGTTCTGATATTGTACTAACTGGCGCGATTGGTTGGTTAGTTGTTAGAATTTTAACGTCTCTTTTCGACTACAAGGTTATTTCAGAGACGGCGCTGAGGACAATTGAAAACGTGCTGCCGCACTGTGATGTAAGAAACGCTTGCATAGACCACACCCAGTCACATTATTCTGACACCGTACCGACCAGACTTAACACTAAATCCATAATGCCAGACACTAGGCGGATCAGCTGCTAATACCAATTTTAAAGTCCTTAATTTGACTCGGCCGGGGATCGAACCACGCACCTCCCGATCTCTGAGCGAGTGCCTTACCGCTAGGCCACAGAGCCGATAAAGAGGCGCGAAGAAAAAAGAAAATAATCTTGGATAACGTTTTCCTTGAGACATCGTGTGGTTTCTCTGATTCGTGTGTTCCATAAAAACAATCTATTTTACATCCAGAGTCCATCTAATAGGTTTGTGGTATCGAAATTCCCAAAACAAACACATTTGGCACTAACTGTAGAGAATAGAATAAGGAAGAATGGCCGGTGTTGAATATTTTAATCCTAATTTTTGTCCACAAAGTAGTAATAAAACGCATGCAAATTTAGTAATCTCCTTGGAGAGATTAGAATAGCCCAGTCTCATTTGTTCAGCTGTCTAACTGCCCTTCATAAACCACTACAGTGACAATAAGCTTGATCGGACTCTTTAAACAATGTTAAACCTTTTCCCTCAAAGCCGCTGAATGGAATCATTGAGTACAGAATAGAGGGCGTTATCTTATACCAATTCCATTAAAAACCTCGGCTCTTTCACTTATTCTATAGACGCTCTCAGTGATAAAACATTTTTAAGAAATATCTAGGATTTTGTTTTAGAAGAATCAAAGCAACATTGAATGGTGTGGTTTGTTTACAGACTGTGGCATATTTAGAACTCTATTAGGGGTCAGTTATTCTAATCTTGTAGGGAAAAAAGCGAAGAGGGTGATCGATTTCAGATTACCGATAGGGGGAAAGCTTTTAACCGTTTTTTCCTAGGGCTGTGTGAAATCAGTTTTATTTAATTGTCCTCTAATAAGTGTTCTATAAGAAGCTCAGGTTTCAACTTACAAGACACTAGAGACCTTTAGCACACGCACCGTGTCTCACTACGCGTACGTGAAAATCGGGAAAACAGATTGAGAAACTATAAAAATAATGAAACCAGTTTCTAAAAAAAGACCCACAGACGTTCGCGTCATACTCACGCGTTGCTGCTTAAAGTCTGCAATATCAAAATAGTCCTTTCTTCTTGTTTACCTGATAAACTTCGTCTGATAGCCGATGCAGAAACATGAGACTAACAAGGACATCAAATAAGTAATGGCCCCTTTTTTCTTCCAGAACTATTAAGTTCTGTAGTTTGAGTACTCAGAGAGCATTCTTATCTTTACTAGCCATCTAGTAAACTGGAAACAATCATTCTTAACGATAAGTTATCGCTTACATTTAAACCTCACTCAGTTGCCACCCATAGAAATTAAGGAGGAAATAGTTGATGTGGTGATTTATGCCTAATGTGTAGAGAGAGGACATTATTGCCAACTGTGTCTAAAGCAAAGGCCTCGAACTCTTAAAAAATATCCCTGTCGCGCCTGTTTCACCAAAAATTTTTCGTCCTAAAAAAATAGCTTTTTCCACCACATAGATGTCTTTTCTTTTTTCATCTCTGCGCCTGAATAAACAAAATGAATGGATCCTATCTCTGTCTCTTCTGCCAGTCGCACTATTTTTTTTCCTCAAAACCGTGCTTGAAGCCCTTGCCTTTAGTTTTAACAGAAATCTTTTCACAATTGCTGTCCATTTTTTACAAGCAGAATTTTAAAAAGCTTGACGTTTTGACAAGATAAGAAACAAAAGATGCTTTAGCCTTAAATTGCTTCAGAACCTTTTAAAGATCAATTCTTTGTTAACTACCCCTTGTGTTCGGGGTTCACCTTTTCGTACCTGTGTCGGATAGATTTTAGTATGATCAAAACAACTGCCATTTTCATTTTTTATTCTCAACGTGAGTCAAAATTACGTTGAGCTTTTTGTTAAATTGAGGCTGTCATCCTTTGTGTGGTAACGTTGTCCTTGACCTCTACATTTTTTTCTTTTCAGGAAAGTTTCTTGCACTAATCTTTATGTTATATCAATTATTAACAATCAGTGTACAGCTATTACTTAATTTTCTTTTTTTTTTCTTTACTTTTATGGTTAGTGCTGTCAGTTATATCACTTGTACATTTTGTTTATGCTTTTTCAAAGTCTTGCAAACACATACCACATTCTTGGAAATTAAAAAAAAACTATCATTGTCAGACCATGTTACAGTTTTAATTTATATCTAAATATAGTATTTAGATCAATTCCATGCGACATAAGATATTATTTCTTCAAAGTATTTCAGGTTGACTGTGTTTAAAAACATCGAAACATTATGGCCAAAAACTCGTGAAAATTCAAAAGTCCTGCCGCCTGTTCTATTGCAATGGCTGGACCAGCTTCAGCGAACTTAAATTTGTCTTAGCCCAAATTCAAATGAAATCTTCACGATTAAAGCTTCCTTTAGTAGAATGTAAATCATAAGCCCTGACTGAGATCTTTATAGAAGAAAAATATAAAATCCTCACACACGACCACTTGAAGCTTCTTAAAAAAACACACGGTCAACACGAGAAATACGTGACCTAAGTCAGGAATACAAAAGAAACAACTTAGACGGTATATACCGTCTAGATGACTATCTAAAATTACCTTGTCTCAGAACCTGCCGTACTCGATACGGTGTTGAAAGGTTTTTAAAGCACTGGTTACTATGTCTCAGTTTTGACCTGAGATGAACTGGAGGGAAGATAATGGTCGGTGACTTGGAGAAAACAGACAAATCGGGAGACTCTACGGCACATCTTTAGAGGTGTTTGGGGTGGAGGGGGGGGCGGCGGTGGTCTCAGCTAAGCCTGAGTTTAGCTTTGTGAAAAACCCGAACGCATGTCACGTTGGTTGTGCACAGAGATAGCCTCATGAAGTGCTTAATCTAACAAACTGCTGACCCTTTGGTCCTATGTTATACAATATCTCTCCAAATATCTACAGTGCCCATCTCGCACAATGCAGTCTTTTACGATGAATACGGAAGAATAAAATGACATACCTTCATGGAGGTGATAAAACTGGTATTGCGGTTTCAAATCTAGCAAGAGTGTTTCTCTAAAGATGAGATTATAAAAAAAAATATTCTACCCTAAAACTCGATATGGATGAATGCTCGTAAAGAAACCTCATCTTTGTTAGAGCACAAACTCTTTAAAAAACCTTGCTATTGCAAGAGCAAAAACTTTGTCAGTATTGTAGTTTACAGGATGTCAAATTTTTATTTTAAAAATTTCCTACAATGATTGCATCGTCAATTTTAATAGCTCTGTCCGTGGCAATCAAAGTGCAGTATTTGCAGTGTAAACCATATGTAAGATACTGCACTTAAAAGCAAACGGGCTGAGCTGTCTGAAGTCGGCATTTTAACAGAATTTATGAACATTTAGGTATTATGAAGTTAGTAATTGAAAAGGTGTGAAATTTTCTTTAAAAAATAGCGCATCAGAAAATAAGGATTAGGTTGCGTTTTTCCATCTTTAACTACCGCTTTGAAAGAATGCCAGCTTTACTTTGGCTCTTAAAGATTTTAACGCAAGCAATCTATCAACGGGTTATGTTTTTGGCATAGCCATAATCATGAACATTGAGGTCGGTAGCATAGTCTTTTCACTCCATTTTATGACATGATTGTTTGTTATTTTTTCATTTATTATATGACAACGTCGTGGGTTTTTTCAATAAAAGACAAGAAGTTTTTATAGTAGACATATCCTTTTAAATATAAAGGAGTAACGTCGACATCATTACCGTCTACGAAAACTCATAGAAATGGTAAAAATGTAAGTAAATGCCAAAAGTTAGTACATAGACATTATTATTAACTAAGGCAGTAGCATTAATTAGATTTGTAAAATTACAAACGAGGAGAAATGTGTCAAGAAACGAAAATCGCGAAAAAAAAGACAGAACAAAAATTAAAGCCTGCATATCGACTCCGAAACCTAATTTGTATTCCCCTAAGTCAATTTCCATAATTAAATTTTTTAGTTTATTAAATTGAACAAAAGAAACCCATATTTCTTCATGTGTGGGATTTTGTTCGTGTAAGTACTCCTTTACACTTCGTAAATTGCAAAACTGTTGTATTCTTTATGGAAACCAGTACAGTGTGTCCTGGTGCATACATGTACTTTTTACATGGGCAAATGCCCTAAAATTGAAATATTTTCTATTGTATTTCACTCTTTTATATTTCTCAAGTTCTTTGGAGATGGTCAAAATGTCAAAGGTTTTTAGGATCTAACAAAGAGAAACTGACAACGTTACAATCTGCTCATGGAGACATGCTAAACAAGAACCAGGCCAACGAGATTGGGGGAAAGATTGGTGTGACGGGCAAACTCGATTAGATTCACTCTTGATGCTTGTTGGCACTTGAGGCATGATTTGGGATTATTCAGGACCAGAGCTTTGAAAAAAGAACAAAACATCTTTTACCTAAAGAAAGAAGAATCAAAACTGTACCCAAGAAGAATCAAACAGCTTGATGGTGGACTGACAGCGATTGTCCTAAAGCTTTTCAGGGATTACAGGTCTCTCATTTGACACATTTCAGGCATACTTCAGTTTTCACCATTTTCTATGTCCCAAGAGTTGAAATCTCCCTAAGGGTTAGTGAGAATCATAATTATGTCATTGTTATCAAAGATACTTCAACGTGACATAAAGTTTACATGATATTTTCTAAAGCTAGGAAATACTTAAGAGGTTTTGAGTAATGGCTTTGAAAATAGACAAAAAAAAAGATTCAAGAAATTATTATGCATCATTCTTGCCAGGAAACGTAGACGTGGGTGGTTCCGTCATATAAACTCCCTGTGTGTCTGACATTTATGCTGCTGATGAAGCAGTGCACATTTACAGGTGACGTACCGAGACAGTGTTGATTGTAACTTATACACACATACATAATACTTAGTACTGCAAGCCTTGTGTCTCTTAGAGGGTTATGAACCGCAATTTGACACAAGAACTGTGCGAACGAGCTCCTTTATCTCTCTTGATAATTAATAAAATGTAATGCACTAAAATATTGCTGGTGTAAAAGCTATAAAAGCACAGATATTATACACAGTCATGACGGCTCATTCTTCCGATATCCTGTTTGAAAGTGGCTTTTATAGTTTTTGTAACCGCGTTAAACGGGGAGAGGAATATAAATCAATGTTCCAGCTAAAGTAACAAAAGCAACAAAAGATGTTTAATCAACTCTCAAATCCTAAAAATCAATACAGAAAAATAAAGTCAGTAGATGTAAATTTAGTTAAGGTTATTCATTGAATGTACAACTAGAAAACCAAAGTAACAATATTGAAATTTTGATCAGAAAATGTTGGAATTTAGCAATGTCATTCCAAACCTGTTCAAGACCAAAGATTTGTGCGACAAACAAAGTTTACAGCTATGTTAAGCACTTGAGTGAGAATCTACTCGTGAGGTTTATTTAAAAATAATTATTCAACGGGAGTGAAAATAAATTATGTCTTCATTCAGTGATGGACAGAGAGGTTAGAGGTAAAAAAAAACGTCCATAAACGTCGACAAAGCTATCAAAATATCGCAGTTTTTTCAATTGACGTTAGCAACATTGATTAGGCCATAGACATGAATTTGTTTCACAAAGAGTTGTTAGTTGAATTAAAACTGCATTCGTATATCCTTTTTAGAGCTGTCGGTTTCCACTTCATTAGGAAGGCTAATGGAGTTCTAGGGTTTTTAATGAAATGCTTTGAAGTTCAGAAAAAAAAAGAAAAAAAATCTCATTGTATTTGTAACATCCTGTCTAGCTTTATGTTCTGACAGAGTTTATAAAAGACATTTACATTTAGACAATTTTTCGGTAAAGCTAAGCTTTTCAATTTTTTGAGCGCGGAATTTTACAATCTTTGAATTCATTTATCCCGTCTCACAGACAAGAATTAGCATTGTAAACTATTGAGTTAAGGCTACAAAGTTCAAACTCCTATCTGGCCATTGCTCCGGCTTCTTATTACAAACAAGTGTTGGATAAAGCTATTTCAGGAGAACTGATCACAACTGGTAAAATGGTTGATCTCGTGGGTGTAATTAATCAAACAAGCACCCTCACACAAAACAGTGCCACTGTCTGTCTGAAACATGCGACATTATTAAGTTTCTAACGGCCAGAGCATCTACGAAAACAGAAAGGGCGGTTGAGGTATCTTCTCAGCTTCACATTACTCGCTTCCCACTCCTCTGCACTAGGCTATAGCGCGTAATTCACTTACCCACGGATGTCCTTTAATTCAGTTTTCTTTCTTACCTTTCCAACCTAATGCTTGTTTGGAGTTGTTCCTGTCCTTTCCGCCAGCACCTGGTGTGGGTCTTCCGGGTTATAAATTTCCTTCTTCCTCTCTTTTGCTTTAATTGACCACGTAACCGAGTCCGTCCATGATCGATTGGTATCAATAGAACCAGAAGTTCTTTCGCTAATTCAAGCCTCTGACACATCGTCATAAATATAAACTAAAAACCTCCATTAATAAGAGTGACAAATACAGAGTCCAGTTCAAAACCCTGTACGTTTTGTCACGTGCAACTAAAAACATTAATTTCGCCTCTCTTGATAATATCCAAGCTGTATTTAAATGGTAGTTCTACAGAAAAATGATGCAGATCTAGATCTAGATAGCTCTAGAACCGAGTCCTTCGACATCGAAATGACCCCCGTTACATTAACTAGCATTAAGGACGATCGTGTCAACAACGGCCAATCAGCTTTAATAAACATTGCTTGACGTGAACGTCTCCAATGGTTACTTAAAGAAAGGAGGTCGACTTCGGTTTTCACAGCTTTTAAAGCAATTATCTGGACCTTAATGGAAAGTTTTTGAAAAGGACAATAGCTACCAAACCAGCATAGGGAAAGAACGTTCATTTTTTCACGTTGTAGTGTAAGCATAATATTATTTGATCTTTCGGTAGGTAAAAATTCATATGCACTTGGAAGATAAACGTATATCTAGAGATGACAGACTCCTAGCCTCTTTATATTTACGTGTTCTTTTCTTCAGCTCAACACCCCCTAACCTTTCTGAGGGTTTTTATACGAAGACAGATTTATATTTTATATTTAGCTCAATCAGTTTTATACAATAAGCAGGGAAAAAGAAGCATGGGGCAGGAGTAGGGAGGCTCTTCATTGTGGACAAAGAGAAATCAACAAAGAAAAGTGACTTAAAACTGGTCTTCATAGAATGCTTTCATCTGCGCACTGCCATTTTTTTTTTTTTGCCTTATTTCAAACATAAACTGTAATATGACTATACACCTAGGTTTTGCTTCAATTTCAGGCACATCACACTTCGCAATGAAATATTCGTAGTAGGAAAGAGAGAAGATCTATTGAGATAAGATATGAAAAAAGAATAGTGGTAATGACAAAACGCTTTTCTCTGTAATCGTTTAGTTCTATATTGAGAGCCTTTCGCCTTTTTTTCTGGTAATGAATTTAATTGATGCCTTGTCAGTGGTATGTGGAAAAAATCATGGCACTTGAAGATCCGTTGTTACCCAACACCAAAAATATCATCTTGCTTCTTTTATTACTCAAAAAGTTGTGGGCAATGTTCCAGCATACCTGTAAGTTAGTTTCACTTTTAGTATTGACCAAAACCAGTCGCCACGTCAAATTATGCGAGATAAAAACATCAGGACTGTAAAATTCAGTTCAGGGAAAAGATATCAAATTCAGTTTTAAAAAAAGGCGTTTTCGGTTTCAGTTTAATGTTTTCATATTACGGATAAATTCAATATGTTGCACTGATATTATTGAAATTTTAATATCATTATTAATTGCATTCTTTCTTATTATTGTTATTAATATTATCATTATTTTTTATGTAAATGATAATAATTATGATCATCATCATCATCATCATCATCATCATCATCATCATTATTATTATTACTATTACCACTACTACTACTACTACTACTACTACTACTACTACACTACTACTACTACTACTACTACTGCTACTATTACTACTACTGCTACTGCTACTACTACCATTACTACTGCTACTGCTGCTGCTACTGCTATTGTTTCAACTATGTAAAAAATCCATTACAAGAAAAATCGCTGAGAAACTTTACTTTTAACAATGCGTCTAAAAGGCCAACGCCTTCTTTGGAGAGCATATTAGTATAACTTTATCATTCCTCACAGGGAGTATTGTAACGATAACACTTAAGAAATCCATCGCCCGCCAATTCGAAACCAAGTGAGCACACTCGACCTGGAGCCAAAACCAACGTGTTGAGACAGTGCATCCGGCTCGGGGTTTACACTAAATCACCAAAGGCATCACGTCTCAGGAACTGCCATGCCGGGTTTAAGGGTGGTCAGTGCAGTGATTTCTTTACTTCAAATTGGGCTTGAGATGACCTGAAGGGACAGTGTCAATGACCTGAACTGACAGAGTGTGGAAGATGTCCTTAGGGTGTCCTTAAGAAAATTTTCCTTAGTAAGAAATCCACTGGACTAAGCCTTGCAATACTATCAAACTCGTGTCACGAGCGCAGCTCATATAAGATGCCTAATGGAATGTTCAAACAAACTGTATGTGAAACTCTTTTCTAATCTCCAAGTGTCTGCTAATTTATAGAATATAATTACAAATTTTCTTTCGTCTACTCCTTGACTATATCATGCCTTTCTTTGCAACTTCAGAGCTCACAGATGTCGTTACAACGGGTTGAAATACTTATTTTTTTAATCTTTCATGAAAAAGGAATTTTCCTGCAAATACGATGATGTCCACCGAAACATATGGGCTCTAAATTCTCTTTTTATAACGGTCTGGGTACATTAATCAGCCATCCATCATGCTTAAAAGCTATCCCATGCCCTTGTTTTAAAAGTAATGCTAAAATATGGCACATTCAAATCTCCTGCATATCTAGGTCCCTTATAGACATACTTTATAGTTATTCGGTACAGTTTGCAAAGAAAACACCCTCCGGCGCAACACCAAAATATACGTGCTCGGTCACAAAGAGCCCCCTCGCATAAAAAAGTACATTGTTGGCTTTGTTTTGGTCTAGAAATAGCGGTTCCACTTTTTTGCACATTTTAGGAAGTGAAACAAACTAATTCTGTGGACGCTAAAAGTTCAATTGTAACAAATAATGTGCTTGTCATGGTGTCCATATTTACTTGTTTTAGAACTCATTTTTCTGCAAAAAATTTTACTCATTTTATTGCTTATAGAAAATTTATTCAAAACGCTCTCAACAACTAAAATGGGGCAAAAAAATCTTACAGGTTTCAGAGCTTTTGCGTGTAACGATTCTACTAGCTTACAAATCAGACCAGATAATAATTTAGCACACCGATCTCCAGTCCGCAATAGGAAACTTTACTATGAGGTGGCCCTTGTGAAAATATTTTGAAATAAACTATCTTCAATCGATGTAGACGACGAGACTTAAAACCGACGTGAAGTTGACTAGTTTCTTATTTTCAGTTGTTGCTGCGGAGTCAAAAAGTCACAGAGAGTTTTTAAGACACCCTGTAGCGTGTATCTAAGCTATGTGTCTCCCTTCTCTTTGCAAGTATAATTATCTTCACATTACCCTGTCTTTAGCTTTTCTGATCCACGTTGCTTCCATGCTATCTGGCGATGTTGTCAAATTATCTACTTTCGTCTTCCTGTTATCGGCTATTTTCTAGTTTTCTTTTTTCATCTGTTGTCCTTCATTCTGGCCATATGCCCTGCGCATTTTCACTCGGTTTTTGCTGCCGCACTCATGAAATTATCTAACTTTATCTTTAATTTGACAACTGCGCGTGGGTGGAGAGGAAAAGGAGAATGTAAAATTTATTTTAGAAAGAAGTTGCCGATACGTGGTTTCACGGTCTTCACGATTTTCTTATTATCTAGTCAATTAAATATTAATCTATTTTGAGGTTGAATCAGTTATAATCTAGAGTTTTTTACATGTTAATAACTCAAACCGCTACAACGCAAGCCAGGTATTCTACCTTGCCTTGAGTTATCTTTATATCACAAACTCTATATTATTGACTTTGACGTTTTTATGAGTTCTTAGTTTTGTATGAGCAGGCCTGTATTTTTTAGATGTTTGATGGGTTTTACTTTGTACTTAATGTGAGAAAAACATATTCATGAGTTATTTAAAAACCCATATCTATTGACTTGATAACTTCTAAGGGATCCGCCAACAACATTTACGGCCTTCACCATTCTCTTCCTGATCATCCCCTTTGAGCTATCTTGCGACTTGTCCTGCCTTGGCTCTTAGGACGGCTAAATGATTGGCATCAACTGGCTACAATTTACCTTCCCTGGGTCACAGCAGTGATGGGTTGCTTCTAAGCCAAATACAGTCTAAATCTGTTTTCTTTGAACATTACCTAAAAAACAAAGATCAATGCTTTCAAGATTTTACCTAAATCGAATAAATGGCAAAACTCAGACAACTGCAGTAAGGACTAAAACTTTAAATACTCAGCTAAGGTCCTCTGGGATGAACAACGACCCTGAGGTCGATATTCGTGTTTGTGGCGTATCTACAGAGATTTGTCCATAAATTTTGAGAGAGTTGTATTATCTGGTTCGACTATGCAGACTTGAGTTTACAAAAGTGAACTTTATTTATATGAAAAGTTAATATCAGCAATCTATGAAACGTCGTTCTTGTTTTGGTTTTTACCTGTGACATAAAATACAGGAGAGGCAATGCTTACGATGGATGGCAGTAACTGTTGTAAATATCCGTAATCTTCTATAATCTGCGGTTATGATTAAAACTAGCAACTTTGTTATAAAACAATCCTCTATGCACGGAGGATAAATCAAGAATCTTTCAGCTGAGCACAAGTGCCTTTAACTTACCAAACTGAATAGGGTGTAAAATGAGATGGGTATGGCATACCCAAAATAAAGAGGACATCACGAAAATCTTTTACATGTTAAAAATAAATGGTTTTGACAAAGGTTTGTGATGTGAGTTCTAGTTCCCACAGGAGCATTCTATAACAAATCACCTGCATACACAAAACCCGGAAGAACACCTCGCCTTGATACAATCCGATTACAATGTGGATCTTTTCGGTTTTCCAGAGCCATATGGAAACAATAAACCCAGAGCACATTACAGTTAACGAAGAAAAAACATTACAGTTGTTCCAGAACATGGTATTATTTTTTGTCCGTGAAGTTATGTATCCAAATATAGCTTCAGATTTTAGGTGCCTTTGAGAGAAGAGGTGATCTTAAAAACCATGGATTTACGAATATCTAAGAGCTTCCCAGTTATGTTTAATTTTACAGGTTCTATCTTTACAAACTGCGTTAAGCGTAGCTAATTTTTATTTATGCAAGGCTAAGTTCTGAGAGTAGGTTCACGCAAGCTTTTGGTGGAAACTTAGGGGAGACTAAAGTTAATCTACACACCGTCACACTTACCTAGAATTTCCTAATTCCTACTTTGTATCCCCCCCCCCCCNNNCCCAAAGAAAAAAAAAGAGAGAAAAAGTTTCTTTGTTTACCTTTTTATTAATTATAATTACTGCTCGTCTGTCCTATTCCGCTTGAGTTCGACAAAACAACAGACCTTTCATTCCTCAAACTTAACGAGATATCGAGAGAGTATGATAGGAGAAAGATAAGGTTTATTGCAAATTTCATCAACGGGAAGGGGCTTGATTTTATAAAACCGTTGAAAATATTGCAAAAACACTGAGTGTTTTACAATAACTATTCCATCGAGCATTTCTCATACAGTCACGTCTTTTTTTTTTTTTGGACTCTTTATCCGCTCGAAAGATTTTGACTTTTTAAGGCCCTAGTGACAAAAAACATTTAATTGACTTTAACCCTTCTAAGCCATTTGCATTTAGGGTGTAGGCAATGAAATAATTGCCACTAAGATAACGTTAATTGAAAGATGCGTTTAAAAAAGACTAAATGCAGGTATATATGCGGGCATAAACGTTTTTGTACACAAGTAAATTTCGAACTCTATGAGATATTTATGATTAACATTCTAAGAATATTTTACGGAATTGTTGAATAAGGATCTAGATCTAAATCTTTTCTAGAAGTTACTGTCATTGAATTTTATTGGGTAACTAAAGTAATGGCTCGTACCTATATATACCACGTGGTTCTCACTATTTGTGAGGAATTTTGTATCAAGAATGCTATAAGAGTTTTGTTTATTTATTTCCTACTGTGCCACACAAAAAGTGCACAATCTGAAAGAAGGAAGGCAGAAGAGAATGGTGTGTCCCAAGACTCACGTGATCCGTCTGAGATTTAGATCAGAATCATTATTACCGGGTTTATAATTTAGATTCTCGAAAACATCTTAAAATAATGGAACATTGTTACAGTGAATATAAAAGTAAAATACTATCTTTGTCACTTAATTATGTTTAGCCTAAGTGAATGGGAGGTATATTTGCCGAGAACCCACATTGTCAAACGGTAGATTTCGGTCTCTTGAAACTGAGGAATTGATTCAACGTTTACAAAATATCTCAGGAGATGAAAGTCTCATGTAACAGAAACTTTTAGGAGTTAAAATATTTATATCGTAGAAATTCAAATTATTTTTTGCGATCGAGACTGTATTTATATTAGAAAACTTTGTCTTCTTCTCATCATTGCATTAACAAATTTAGCCTTGTTGGCTCTTGGCTATACTGATGTTGTACATTTGGTAGTTTGTGATGGAAAGGATTAAAAAATAAACTTGCATTAATAGTAGTAGTAAGCGTGATCAGAACAAGACAAACAGCACTACAAAATGATAATAATGATGATGATGTTGGTTATGATGAAGACAATGGTGACAATGATGATGATGAGGAGGAGGATAAGGATGAAAAAGAGGAACGGAATCGAAAGGGGATAAGGAAGAAATAGAAGGCATGAAAAGAAGAAGAAGAAGAAGAAGAAGAAGAAGAAGAAGAAGAAGAATGTGGGGTTATTGAAAGATATTTTCTCATTTAAGTGACAAGTGCTATAGCTGAAGTCGATCTCTATTCCAGAGCAGCAAGAAGCTAGAGTGGCTAATGACTCTTGAGTAAGATGAACACTGCAGCTTGATATATTATACAAATAGAGTAACATCGGGTAAAACTCGTATTTCAGGTAGGATGCCCATACCCAATGGTGAACGAACTCATGCGACTGCGATGGTTTTTTTTTCTTTTTAAATAACACATATGCCGTGTCGAACCAGCGATCATCGAACTCGCTCTACTTGCTGAAGGCAAAAAATTAAAAACTCAGTTTTGCGTTTGGTTAATCAGCGGTGAAATATAAGAATTGCTTGAAATTTTATCTATTTTCTGTCATGATAATCTACATTTTATGCCTCTTTGCCATGATTGTTGTTTGCGAAATAAAGCTATGGCATCCAGTGTGGGCTATTAACCTTAGGAAGTCAAGTAAAATTATATTCCCGGTACGTTAATGATAAACAATATGCCATAGACGCGGGTTTGTATTGTTTAAAAAACCAAAATTCAGCATTCAATGACTTTTTTATTTTTTCTTTAACTAGAAATAAGTACCACATTGTGTGAAGTAGTTTGCTATAATGATTATTCTTATTTCATCTATAGGATATTTTCCTTTTCAACTCTCATTCCATACGATAAATTTCTTCTTCACATGCTTATTATTTTATAGGCTTTTAGCATTCGTCTTCTTCCAGAGGAAATATGCCGCGCAAGTGTGTCAGTTTGAGATTCTTTTGAAGGTGATATGTTTTTAACGCAGTGCTTCAAGATTTGAAAAAGATAAAAATCAAAGTAAGCTTGAATAATGTACTTAACAAAGTGTCAGCGGTTTGAGGCAAAACGTACATTACTAAGGCGATTAGTTGCAAGAAAAATGTATACAAAAGAGTGTAGCTCCAGGAATAGGACCACCATATAAACCATTTAGTAAGGTACTTTTACCTCTGGATACCATAAAGTTACACTTTTAGTCAACTAATAATTACCAAATACGCTTGGCGGACTAGTACATCCTCGTTTAAAGCACCATACCGTAGCCTATGCAGACCCACGCCATTTCGAACAAATATCCAAAGCCTCACATCTTAATCATTACACGTGCATCAAATCGAGAGAGATTTTTTGCTGATTTATTTTGCTACAGATGATGGCAATCATATGATCACTCTTCAAATTTCTTGCAGTCGAATCTGCAGCCGTCTTAACCAAAAATCCAAGGGTTTAAAGCTGCAAGATCCAGAACAATGATAACAATCTTTGATATCGCAGGCGTTTTCAGAACTTCATACACTTAACCTGCAACTATCTCAGTGGCAATGTTATTTTTTGAAGCCTGTGGTCTTCGAAATTAAGGTGACAACATTAAATTTTTATGTCAGATAATGATCCTCCGTGGCTTGCTGAAGGAGTAAATACAGCTCGCCTGCAGAGATGCATTATCAAGTTATGTCGCCTCTTCAAAGTGTCATATCGCTGCGCCACAACTGCTTTGTGCATGCTCATGCGCAGAACAGCAGTCAAAAAAATTCAATGCCTACAGCCCAGTCGACATGTTTCCTACCTCTGCCTCGGTAACCACTTCGCTGTCTTCTCTTCCTTTGGCCTCGTCTTTTCTTTCAACCGTCTTAACTGTCTTCCTGCTGTAATATGGCTTATAACATGTACTTAGCAACTTATTGCCTCGTCATTTCTGCTCTGTCTCCTGTCCCGTTCACGTCTTTTTCACTGCCTGGTCCAACATCTTTCATTTGCTGCTGTGACGTTGACTTTTGTACTGCTTGATCAAACATCTCCTTCCGTTCCTGGTGTCCATTCATCTTTTCCAGCCTGCTCACCCGCCATCTTTTTAAGCTGCCTGTTAATCTGCTATCGTCTTTCGCTTTCCTTCCTGGTTACACACCATCTTCTCTCTTGTATTGTGCCATGTCATCTCCTTTCTTACCCACTACCCGGTCATCTTTTTCCAGGTCTGTTTCTCTGCAATTTCCTTCCTTGCTTGCTCCCACATCTTCTTTCCATCCCATTGTCATGTCGTTTTCATTTCCACCAACTGTCACGTCATCTTCTCTCTTGCCCACAGCCCCATCATCTTCTTTCTTGTCAGCTGCCACGTCTTCTTTTTGCATGCTGTCACGTCGTCTTCTCTCTTGCCCACAGCCACATATCTTCTTTCTTGTCAGCTGTCACGTCTTTTTTGCATGCTGTCACGCCATCTTCTCTCTTGCCCACACCACATCTATTTCATCTTCTTTCTTGTCAGCTGCCACGTCTTCTTTTTGCATGCTGTCACATCATCTTCTCTCTTGCCCACTCCACATCTATTTCATCTTCTTTCTTGTCAGATGCCACGTCTTCTTTTTGCATGCTGTCACATCATCTTCTCTCTTGCCCACACATCATCATCTTCTTTCTTGTCAGCTGTCACGTCTTCTTTTTTGCATGCTGTCACGTCATCTTCCTTCTTGCTTTCTGCAATTTCACCTTTTCTGCCTTGGGCCAAGTCATCTTTTTCTTTTTGTCGCATTCTTCATTGCCTCTTTCCTACCTGAATTTCACTCCATCTGCTGCGTTATCTTTATCCCAGATGCCCTCGCATTTTTGACACATTTGAATCATGCAAGCTTTTATCTTGGGGAACTTTGCAAAGAGGAAGTTTTTAAAACTGAGGAAATTATTAAAACTGACGCTCTTTCTATCTTTCTATCTCTCTCTATGTTTATCTCTCTATCTACCTATCTATCTATATCTCTCTTTGTCTCTCACCGGCTCTGTGGCCTAGTTGTAAGGCACTCACTCAGAGATCTAGAGGTGCGTGGTTCGATTTTCCGACCGAGTCAAACCAAGGACTTTAAAATTGGTATTAGCAGCTGATCCGCCTAGTATCTGGTATTATGGACGTAGTGTTAAGTCTGGTCGGCCCGGTTTCAGGATAATGTCACTGGGTGTGGTTTATGCAAGTGCTCCTTACATCACAGTGAGGTAACACGCTTTCAGTTGTCCGCAGCGCCGTCTCTGATATATCCTCGAAGTTGACTGGGACGTTAAAAATTAAAAAAAAACCAACCTGTCTTTCTCTCTCTCTTTGTGTCTTCTTCTTCTTCTTCTTTTCTATCTCTCTCTCTCTCTCTCTCTCTCTCTCTCTCTCTCTCTATCTATCTCTCTTTCTCTACCACGCTCTATTTCTCAAATTTTTGTTGGAGAAATAGACACATGTCTGGAAACGAAGCAGTCGGGCTGTATTGTGTTTGAAGAAATTCCCAAAGCTTTTGGTCTCGCCTTTAATCATACTTTTAATTATCTTTGCTAACTGACGTTTAAAACTGTCTGCTTCCTTATAAGCCTGAGATATTTTCCTTAAATATCTTGGGTACATCAACTTAATTTCACAATCATGTGGTCAAATATTGACCACATTAATTTTCCTGCAATTCCCTTTTCCCCCTGTTTCGCTTTGGTTAAAGTCACAAGTTTTTCATGTTACTTTTCTCAGAGACTAACGAACTCCTAATGACAAGGAAATCTTCTACAAGCTCCAATTACAGAAAGAAGTAAGGGGATTCCATGCGATGTATTAGTTTCTCTGTAATGAAGGAGTGACCAAAGTTCTTCGCCTGATATGATCGAGATCCGCGAATAAAAACTTGATAATGAATCGAAGGCACAGACTTATTTCACAAGGCTATCTTGCTATAATAAGCCCCAATCACAGGAAAGGGTAAA
>BMAT01005195.1:0-22808 GCA_019649035.1 Elysia marginata
AAAGATGGCCGCTTATACCCTCACCCAGGAGGTCGAGAAAGCCGTCCGCCGCTACGCTGTCGACGCTTTCATCAACTACGGGCGGATGGAAGCCGCAGAGCTGCTTACGGGGGCAAACATCGACGCGGTCCCGTACAGCCCCGCCGTTTCTCTTGCCGAAGTTTTCCAGCGCCCAGAGAACACCGCGACCTTTGAGGCGTATGGGCACGGCTCTCGCGAAGTTCATACCATTAAAGCGGCGGTCACGGCCCTTTTTGAAACACAGCCGGTATGGACCTATGCAGACTTGTGGTCTGCTGTGAGGACGGCGGGCCAAGTCAAAGGGCTCGCCGTCAACCCTTCTTCTTTTTCTGAAGAAAGCTTCGCCCTTGCTCTGGACGGGCTCGGGCTCCATAGCCCCTTCCTTACTCGAGAAGCTGAAGCCGCGTCGCAGGCCGGCAACCTCGGAGCTGGCTTTTTGATTTCTCGAGTCCAAGACTTCTTTATCCGCACCCCCGCGGGCCCTGGCGGCCAGCCCACCCTTGACATCGAATCTTATGTTCGAGACGACACCTCTCTTTCTTCCGTGCGGATCAAGGTGGCGGACTATGTACGGAATGCCCGCGCAGAGCAGAACTTCATCGTCCGCCTCGAGGGGTTCGAAGCTAGCTTCAAGGGCAGCAAAACGCCCATAGAAGATGTTTTTCTCTTCTATGATGCCGACTTCCACTACGCCCTCTTGCGTGCGATCGTAGAGGGGCATGCTCTGCAGAAAGAAGCTCCAGGAGTGGCGGCGGATGTGTACGCCCTGATGGCCACACCTGGCTCGGCGTTGGGGCGCGCCGTCGCTCTGTACACCCGCTTCAAGGTGCTGGTCCTCGGCGGCGATTTTGCAGAGACCCCGGCCGCCCTGCGCTACCTGCGTGCGGCTCGCGCTCCCCAGCCTGGCAATAAAACCCCTATTGGCTACGTTGCCGCCGACTCGGTGCGTGTGTTTGGTGGCGAAGCCGAGGGCTGGTACGACATCCCCCGGAAAGCTTTGAGCATTGGGTCCCGGTACAATGAAAATGATATCGCCGTAGGCTACGTCGAGTTCCGAGGGGGGCACCCTCGCTTTAAAGTGCGGGCGCCTATCCACGAGCTGTCAGCTTCTAACGTTCGAGATGTACGCTCTTTGGCCCGAGGGGCCGAGTGTAAAACGCGGCCCCGTTCGGAGCAGGAAGTTTTGGCCTCGCGTCTGGAGGCTTTGAAAAAGAAGAGCTCGCAAGGGGGGCGTTCCATGGACATTTGCGCGGAAGTCCGGGCAAACCTTTTGGAGCGTGAAGAAGCTTCTCGGCAAAAAAAATTAGGAATGCTCGGCGGGACTCGCTGGTTTTATCTTTTTAATGACCGGCTTCCCACTGTCACTCTGGGCCGATAAGCCGCACGCCTGTGCGGGCGCGGCTTATCGCACTTGTTTGAAATTTTACAAGCAGCCCGCCGTAAGCATGATCCAGGGCTTGGTGTGCTTGCTCACTCCGCGCCAGGCGTGTGCTGGCCGGCGTCCATTCCTTTTACGCGGCCAGTGCCTCCTTCTGAGATGACAGGCCCGCACCAACGGGCACAGAAAGTACAGCAAAACGCCCGCGTGGGGCTTTTACGGCCCGGAGGGCCGGCGGCGCGATTTGAACCAAGCGGCGCGATTTGAACCAAGCGGCGCGATTTGAACCAAGCGGGCCGGCGTACTCACTCTTACCCAGAAATGATCACTGAAAAGTTTTACGCGGAGACTGTGGACATCGCCGACCCCGAGAATTATGCCGCCTCTCCTGAGCGATATCTCATGACTTGGCTCAGGCGGCGCTTTGAAGGTCGTTGCCGGAAGGGCGCCTATATTCTCCGCATCGTCGAGATTTCCCGCCGTTCTTTATGCCGGATCAAAGAGACAGACCTTTCCGGCGAAGGGTACGTTGACGTGGAGTTCCTAGCCACTGTCTCTCTTTTAGCTCAGTGGGACATCCTTACCGGGGTCGTTGTTGCGAACCGGGCCCAGCTCATTGTCGGCAAGTCGGAAGTTGAAGGCGTGACGATCGCGACAGTCCTCGAAAGTCCCGAAGCCGAAACGGTCCGGGAGGGACAGATTATCTCGATCCGTGTCGCGAAAGCGCAGTACACTGCTGACCAGGCGCAGGCTACCGCCGTGGGCCCCCTCCTCACATGTGACAAATCCGCGCCAGTGTACAGAGTAGACGGAGAATTGACTCTAGAAAACGCCCGCACCCTCGCCCCGCTCGTCGCCCGAGTCAAAACTCTTCTCACGGCGAGAGCCGCTCTCGCCAAGACTCGGCGAGAAAGCTTTGCATTCTTCGAAGGTTTACTGTATTCGTACCCCGCTCCCAGCGAAGCAAAAGAGGCGCAGACTATTACGACTATGGCCGCCGAAGCCTGGGAAGGCCCTCCCGGCCACCCGCTTCCGGCAGGTATTGTAGCGGCTAATCTTTTAGAGGTTGTTGACACTGCTGCGGCCGGCGGGGTGAATGTCGCGGGTCTCTGGTCGCGTGACCTGTCCATCTACCGCTCATCCCCCTTGGCTGCAAAAGTGTCCGGAGAAGTTCCGGGTTGGTGGAGTTCGCCGGTAGACGCTACGCCGATCACCGCTTTCGCCTCCATGCTCAAGTCTGTTTACGAATTCCTCAAGGCCGTGAACGAGATGGTCGGCATCTACGCCCCTCCTGGAGTGCTCGAGAGCCACAAGAATATTTGGGTTGTGATGCGGAACGCCCAGCTCCCTGCTCCGTGAACCGTTTGTCCGCTTTTTTTTTGTCACGGCCCTCTTCGTTGCGCGCCTCCGTAAGTTGAAGCCTCGAACGGGTGGGCTAGACACGCGCAGCTGACTTTTTTCTGTCACGCCCCCTGCGTACTCTCTTCGTTGTGCGCCTCCGTAAGTTGAAGCCTCGAACAGGGTGGGCTATACACGCGCAGCTGTCTTTTTGATGCGGCGTTCTCGATGGAAACGCCCGCCGCCATGGCCAAAAAAACGAAGACCTCGGCCGCGGACTGCGCCTGGATAGCGCCGCTTGATAGAGGGGATGTGCGGGGGCTACCGCCGTCAGTCTCTCGCCAGAAGACGTACGTCGTCGAAAACGGAGGAATCCTTGACCACGACACGAAAAAAGCAGTTCTTCGCATTGTGATGATGGAGGTTGGGACCGAGGTCACAAGCTCCGAGCCCGGCGGCAAGAAAACGTCCCGCCCTGTCGTCCTCGAAAACCAGACCACTGGAGAAGTGTCCATCCATCTGGACAATATCGATAACCCGGATGTCATCAATCACATTTACAACATCGTGAATACTCGCCGGGCGTCGCTCGACGAACCTGCAAATTGTAGCAAGCGCTGTTAGAGGTGCACACCTGACGCTGGATGGGAGGCTTGTCGATAATGATATGAGCGGCCGGTTGTCTTGGACGCTCGAGAGAGTCGCGCTCTAGCGGTTGTGTGTGTTTGTAGCGGCCGCCTTTCTTCTATACTGCTCGTCTAGCCGCGCACTTGCTACTTTGTCTGTCTAGCTATACGCACCTCTCCAGTAGTAGAATTATTATAACCAGCACCCACCCTCGCCGTAAAAATATAATAATCCGCTATGGCGCGGGCGCACGCACGCCCTGAAGACATTTTTGTCGCTTACGATCCTAACACTGTCGGGAATCAGACCGCCCCGCTCGAGAGTCGTCGAGCTTTCTGCGAGATGACTGGAGGGGCCGACACCTATTATGAAGATTTCATGTCGGGTCTCCGCGACTTTGTTGCAGCCCGCCAAGCGGCGGAAGAAAGCAGCAATAACGTTTCCTCGGAAGGTTCGACCCTGGTAGGAGGCTGGTTTACGGGCGCCGGAGCTGATCCTTCGGCCCTCGTTCTAGGCCTCAACTGGCTCGCCGAGGGAGGCGAGCCTGTAGACACTTCAGCGCGGAACGCCTCTACGGAAGCAGATTTCGAAGTATTGTCGTCTGAGGGCGTGTATGGGCCTGCGCCGCTGAGGCGGCAGACCAGCTTTATGTTTGGGGACGAAAGCCCGCCGCCCTCGCCCCCCCTTTCTGCACAGCATTTATCGCCCGACGGTCTCGAAGTCGAGTTGGCGCGTGACGGCGCCGAGGTTCCGGAAGAAGCCGCAAGCTCTTCTGACACAGACACCGACGCTTCTTCTGACGGCCCGCCCCCTTGTTGCAAGCTCGCAGACCTTAGCACGATGGTGCGAGACGTGGAGCCCGAAAATCTAGAACTTCCTCTCTCCCCGCGCCTTCTAGACTTGAGCACCGCGGTCGAAGACTTAAGCAAGCTTCCCTGGACTTGAGCGCTCGTGGCGTTGAGCGGCAGCTTTCCGTGTTACGCTCCGGAAGCTTTGCGCGCCAATCCATCTAAACAGACATTTTTTTTGCTTCAAAAGCGTGTCGGACGAGGAGGGGCGCGATACTGACAGACACCCGCGCAAAAAAAAATGCCGCCGCAGCGGGCCGCCGCCAAGCCACAAACTGTTAGAGGCGACATCAAGGTCGTCTTTGGGGGGGGGGCTTCTGGCGCCGTTGAGGCCGCAACAGAGCCTCTCTGCCGCGTGATGGAAATGGCCGCCGAAATTTGGGCGGCCGTCCGCCGCTCTGGCGTCCACCCAGATGACGACGTCGGAAACGACATTCTCATGAAACGTCTCCAAGGCGAGTACAAAGACTTCGCCGCCTCTTACCCAATCCCTTTTCGATGGATGGTCCAGGCTCGGGAATACGAGCCGGCGGCTTTCGAAAAATATCTACGGAACCACGTGGCGGCGATGTACAGAAGCCGCAAAGAGTTTATGGCGGCCCAGGGCGAGTATCTCGTCATCTTGTACAAAATCCGGCACCCTCGCGTCGGGGGTCGGCAGCTAGAGCGCTACCGAAAAGCTATCGCAAAAAGCCTGCAAACCGACGATGAGCGGTTCTCCGCCGCCCTAGAAGAGGCACACAAAGATGTCAAACGCCTAGACGAAAAAGTCGACGCGGATCGCCGTCAGCGTATCTTTGCTTACCTCTCTCGCCGTAAGGCTGAGCAGAGAGCCGCGACAGTCAAGGACCTCCACAGCGCCGTAAAGCACGAGTAGATTCGCTTTATGGAGGCCGATAGCTTTTGTAGAAAAAGAAGAAAGGCTGCTGTGTTATCATGAACGGAGCCCGCCCTTAGTGTTTTTCCTTGCGCCTGCGGGGTGTTGCAAGCGCTGAAGCGTGCGCCCGGCGGGTTGCATTATTATTATTACATCTGGCGGGTTGTCTCTCAAGACTCTACAAGCCCGGAAAGCCACTGCCGGGCCGCGCGACGAAGCCCTGATCGACCCGCAACTCTGCTCTCTTTACCGTGTTGCGGCCTCTCCACTGTCGAGTAGAAGTAAACCCTGAATCTTCGTTAATGACGGACAGGGCTTGTAAAAATTTCAATCAACCGGGCGGTCGAGTAGAAGTAGCCCTGAGACCTTCGTTGATGGAGGACAGGGCTTGTAAAAAGTTCAACCAGTCGACCGGTCAATCAATCGATCGAGTAGAAGCTACCCGTCGCTCGGCGCAGCTCCCGTTGAAAAGTCCGACTGGCCCGCGCTGGGCGGGTCTCGGCACTACGCTACCTCCACACCGAGCTCATAAAACCACGGCCGTCGTGGTACGACTTGAACAAGCAGCCAACGTTTCCACCGGGAAGAGACAGCTTTGTCGCAAGAAGAAGAGTACGACGACCGAGCCTCCCCTGCTCTCCCGAAGCTTGTGAAGCACTGCCAAAAAACACAAGCCCCCGCGCCGCGACACAAAGCTCTCCCACCGCACGAGTTTTGGGGCGGGCCTTACAAGAACCGCCCGTTAGCTCCCAACTTTAGCGTTAACTCCTGTGGTACAAGCCGCGCATGCCCTTGCCAAAAAATCGTGTTGGGGGGCAGGCTCGGCCTCGACGCCACCATCGCGCCCAGAGCCCCCAAGACCCCGCGCACTCTTAGCAGCTGTTTCCTCTTCCGAGCTCTCACATACCCCACTGGAACCGATTTGCAGTACGGCGGGCAATGATTTTCCTCGGAAAAGTAGGAAAAATATACCCTGTTGAGAGGGGCATAGCCAGTGAGAGCCGGCGCCAAGGGCAGTGCCCCGTCTGAACGGCCGCAGCGCCCTGTGCCTACTACCTCTCGACCTCGAAAGGTGTCCGAGTCCTCGCAACGACCGTAAATTTATCTCCGGTTCATAGGTTTACGCTCCGGCTACGGCCCGGTACACCGCTCGGCGGATCGCGGCGGAAGGGTCTCGCGACACTCCGCGGAAGACTTCCAAAAAATTTCGGCGAGAGATACTCGCCTTTACGCCGCCCAAGCCGCTCGCAATCCTGCACTCAGTCATTTTAGCAAAGTATGTTCTTCTCGACGACTAAACAAACCTCTACCACTAGGCGTCGTTCGACGCCGCCATTCGTCATTTTTGCGAAGCCTGGCGCGATCTTCTTTTTGCTGCTCCTTTAGCCCACTCTTGTCGTGACGGCCGTAACAAGAAGAAGTACGCTCGCGACGCCCCCCCCCAAGAACACAAGGAACCGACTGCAAGCTTTGATGCGGCGAAGAGGCGGCGCTCCCAAAGAGAATGCCGTCGCGGGCGGCGAGGTTTCGGCGGCCCCCAGTTTTAGTTTTGTGAAGAGCTTCGTTCCGGCTGTAGAGGCCCCCGGCTTCGAAGGTGTCGCTATCGGGAGTCGGGAGGAAGGAGAGACCACGAAGAGGGATACGGCCGCGAACATAGCGTTTGACGTACCGGAAGGCAGGCGCAACAGTATTTTCGAGACGGCGGTCGGGCGTGTCAAAGAAGCGGATCTGGTCGATGCTCATCCAACGAACTTCAGAGATTTCAGAGACTTGGTTAAGGTCGCGGAAGTCCACCCCTACGTGGAGGTCGCGGCGGGCGATAGCGACGTAATAGACGTTGACATAGCGGACGCCCATGTGAACATAAGAGACCTGGCGCTTGAACCCCGGCAGAATTTGATAATCCCGCTTAGCAATCCCCGCTTCTTCTTCAGTTTCGCGGATGGCGCAGTCGAGGGCAGGTTCGCGGCTCGACTGGCGCTTCCCTTTGGGGAATTCTAGGCGGATCCCCCCGTCGTGGCGATAGATAGGACGGGACCCCTGGATTAAGCGGCGGAGATACTCGCCGCTATCGTCGCGCATCCAAGCATCCCGAAACTTCGCAAATTTTTGGTTGTACAGCTCCGGGCTTCTTCCAGCTGTCAACCAGATGCGGCACCACATTCGGGCAAAGTCGAGAGAGAAGATGTCAAGGCGCTCGTTGACACTCATCGCTTCAAACAGAGCAGACACGGCCCGGACGTTTTTCCGGGAGTAGCGCCCGTGGACGAACTCAGAATACTCATAAGAGTAGCGCCCGCGCACAAGAACGGCTTCAGGCCGGTTCGTAGCCGCGTCGATGCGCGTAATGATTATCCCAAAAGAAATCTTAGTGTGGAAGCGTTGGGCGCCTCCTTGGCGCGATATCGGAGTGGAACAGTGGTAAAGGGCGCTTTCGCTTGTTTTGTCGCCGCGCCGGCGCCAAGGCACAGGGGCGGCCGCCATTTTTTGGTCTTGTAGGGAGGCGCTCGCGTATGTACTATCTTTAGGAACCCTACCAGTTCAAAGCGTTTTTGGCTTTTCCGGGACTGGGATTTGTCGCGCATCAAACCAGGGCAAGCGCGCCGTACACGGGCCAGCGGCCAAGTACAAACGGACGAGCGGCTGCTTACGGCGACTTGGACAGCTTCTCCATGATACTGGCCCTAGCCTCATTACGGCCTTTTTGAATGAGAGAAAGTTTGGTCTCAGCGGTGAGGGTGGCGGCGGTTCTGGCCACAACCTCTGCCTTCATTTGGGCATATTTGTTGGCCTCGTCGATAACCGTGAGAAACTCTTCGTCGCTGATCTGACCATCTACGAGCGCCGCCGAAACCAGCCCGGCGATAGAGTTCAGTTTGCAGTCCGCAAGCACCCGAATTTCGTCGTGTTTTTTGGCTTTCACCGAGAGCTTACGGCTGATAAACGAACTGGCAAGACTGAGCGCCCCGCAGCCCAAAGCGACGCATTCGAGCCCTATGATGATCGGGGTGTCTACGACCGTTGTCAAGAGGCCGCAGCCCGCCGTGTTCAGCCCCATGCTGATTGTGATCAAGGCAGTACTGATAAAGTCTGCAGTGCCGACAACCCGTTGGTATTTCTTGTAGACGTGGGCGCGGTAGTCCCTGTCGTCCTCAATATGCTTCTTCAGCCGCGCAACTTCCTGAAGCCGAAAGTTCTGATCCGGCGTCACTTGGATGTTATTTCGAGCCTCTCTCACTGGGCCGCTTGGCAGGTCCGGGTAGAACAGCGGAGCTGTCGGGGACATCGAAGCTGCGTGGTCCATGTTAGTACCGCGGTTGGCGGCAACTCTTCTTTATGTTGAGTTTCCACCTAAAGGGCGCCTGTCTAAATGGATTCTTGAAAACGGTATGCGCGCCCGTTGCGCCCCAGCTCCTCTCCGGCCCGAAACGAGAGAACGGCCATAAGACGGAAACGCCCTTGCAGCGGCCTGGGCGCCCGCCGACGCCCTGTCGCGCATCGACAAGAAACGTGTGTCTGTCTACGAAAGCGGTCCATACCATATATGTGCGCGAAGGCGAGAGAGAGTTGGCCCGCTTTTTTTTGAGGTCCAGGTATATGTGTATGTATACGCCGACGGCGTCTGCAACAGCGAGGGGTTGAAACGTAGTTAGATACGACACGTCGCTGCCAGGCGGCTCAGCCATGGCGGCAGGCATTCCACCTCAGCAGCGCCCCCGAAAAGCCAACAAAGAGTTTCGCTCACAGGGGGGGCTCTCCGCCGAAGAACACTCGCCCGCGGCGGTTTACCAGCCAGACGGCCAGCGGCGGCTCAGAGCGCATCTCATAGACACCTTTCGATCGCCTCAAAACGTTGCTTACCTCCGCAAACTCTTTGCCCAGCAAACCCCTCCGGGCGCTTTGCGGCGTTTTGCCCTGGAGACTCTCGAAGACTCTGTCTACTCTTTTGAATGGGACACCGATTTTGGCTACTCCGGCCCAACCGCTCAGCGAGGAGGCAGCAGTATGCAACCAACTAATACTTTTTGGAGGAGGGTGGGTCGTCTAAACCTTATCTTCTTTAAGAGCCGTATGCGGTTCCTCTGGGACAAAGCAGCTTTGATCGCCGGTCGGGCAGGAGACGAAGAGCATCTCCACTACCGCTTATTCTTAGAGGACTCACTACACCCCCCAGGCCTCGAAGAGCTCAACGGGGTAGGCCCGCTCCTCGCCGCTTCTGGGGGGGGCAAGCCAAGTTTTTCGACAACAGAGGGCTCCGCCCCCTTCGGCCTCTCAGACCAAGCATGGTCCGAAGGGGACCCTCTACGCACGCCCGAGAAAGCTCTCGCCGAGTACTGGGGCGAAGCTCATGTCGAGTCTTCGACTACTAGCGCCGCCGAAGACAGAGTTTATATCGACCGGCATGGCCGCTTGCGAGAAAAAGCGGCGGAAAGCTGGCCGGGAAGGCATACCCCCAAAATACCTATCTGGCGCAACCTGAGCAGGGGGCGGCACGGCTACGACCGCGAGTTCAATAAAGCCGGGGGCTGTGAAATGTTGGAAAGCCATGTCCGCAAGTGGAACATTAAGAAATAACAAGAACGCGGCGCGCAGCAAAAAAGCGCGGGCGCTGCTGCTTTATTCTTTGCGGCGGAAGACAATCTCGCCGTACAGACTCAAGAAGATGAAATCTTCAGGCGTGAGTAGCTTGTACATCGTCGAGTGGCGCAAGGAGTACTCTCCGAAATAAGTCTCGAAAGACGAGGCGCAGACGAGAGAAAAGCCGCGGGCAGTAAATTCGGCGACAAGAGCGTCGACATTGACGAGAAACTCTTCGTAATACTCGCCGTTGCTGAAAGGGAGAAGGACTCCAATGCGCTGGCCGGCCGTAGTAAGGCTATTTTCGGCGTAGTCGCGGCGTATTGAGTACTTCAAGACCCCTTCTTGGCGGGAGTCCCATGACTGTCCTACCGCGACGCCTTGGGCGGCCAGAAGCTCATGAACTTTTGCTCCAAACATCGTTGTAATGATGACTTCCCCGCCGTCTTTAACCAGGGAACGGGCAAGGGCTGCAAAGTTGCGAATAAAAACGATGTCGCCGGCGAAGTAGTGGATGGCAAGATTCGAGACAAGAGCGTCTGCGCCGGCTGCGGGGAAGCCGGCAATGGACCGAACTTTTGCAGAAACTTCAGCGTGAGGGCTCGTAAGGTCGGCCCAAAGAGCGAAGAGAGTCGTCGCCTTACGGGGGCCGCGGCGGCTCGCATGTTTATTATGGCGACCGCCGGCGTGAGAATACTTACGGCGGACGAGCTCAGAGAGGGCGCTTTGGTCTAGGTCGATGCCGACGAGATGGCGGACGCCAGCTTTCAGATAACGGCCGAAGTCTTGCCCTTTCCCGATAGCGGCGTCGACGACCCAAGCAGCGTGAGAAAGATCGGTTTCTATGCGGCGGCTTTTGACGAAAGAAGTAAAAGCCGTCTGGGCGGCGTAAATCGCCGCTTTCGGAGCGGCGAAATAGCCAAGAGTCAACCCGTCCCAAAGATGATACTCTTCGAAAGGGTCGGAATAGTTCAGCATGGTCAGCTCGGCGATGCGGAAGTCGTTGCCGAAGTACTGCTGGGTTTTGATTTCACGAGTGCGGTCTTCGCGCACGCGAACGATTTGCCAGCTAAGCGCCCCAAAGCCTATGCACTTTTCGCCGCTTCCGGCGCAGCGGACCTCGATAACTTTTCTGTCAATGTCTCTAGTCCAGCCTTCCCACCCTCGGGTGTTTTTCCGCGGATCTTCGACAGGGTGCTGGTAAAGGTAGGCCAAGGGGGCGCCAGAAGGTGAAAATTGGATCGGGAAGTAGCTGCCGCTGTTGAGGCGAGAAGGGAAAAGCTCTCGGTACCCAGGGACCCTTTCGAGGCCTAGGGCGTCGAAAAGGTCGGGGTTGATGCCTACAAAGAGAAAGTACAGCTCGTGGCCCGGGTCGTCGGCGTAGAAGCTTGTGCCGAGAACCGACGCAGGGGGGCGCCGCGCGAGACAATCGATCGTTGTGGCCCAGCGCGACTTCCATTTGTAGGTGAGAGTGTCGCGGTAGGGCTTGCCGGGCTCAACTAAGATGCGGCCATCCGTGCCGTAAGGGCGCGAAGCAAAGACGGGAGACAGAAACTGCACTTTTAACTCGCTCGGCTCCGACGCCGTCAGGTGGACGATCGGTTTCACTTCAGCGCCGACGCCAAAAGCTCGAAGGGCCCCGACCGCGACCTCGAGGCGGGAAACGCGCTTTTCGTAGCCTTCGGCTGCAACGTTTTCGCCGAAGACCGCGATCACGTCGAAAGCATAGAAAGTAAAAGCGCCGCCGTCTGTTTTTCTGACGAGCTCGCCGTCAAGGATAGTGGCGTTCGCGACGCGGGAGGCCTCGGACGGGCTGCAATCTTTTCCTACCTTGCTGTCAGGCCCGTAACCTGGGGCGTGAAACTCTAGGAGGTCATCGGCGAGAATCCGCAGACCTCCGTCGCGGACGGAAGCAATGGCCCGCACGCCGTCTGCTTTGTCTAGAAGGAAATAGCCGGTGGGCGGGTATAGCGACTTGTACTCGATGCGCGTAAGAGCTTGGACTTGGGGGACAAGACGTTTGAGGCCCCACTCGTGCTCGAATCGGCGCAAAATGCCGGGGGCTTCGACAACAAAGCTAGCGACATGGAAGAGCTCGGCTTGGTAAGCTGCTTCTTTCATGTATTCGGGGTTCGCAAGGCGGAGGACTTCGCCGACCAGCGTTGTAACTTCGGAAGGGCGGACGGCGGCACGCCCTTTCCCGTCTCCGCCAGGCAGATGTTCGATTTCAAGTTCGTACTGGTACAGGCTCCGGTGCTCGGAGTCTGGGTTGGCAAGATCCAGCAAGTCAAGCATGTTTGCAGGAGTCATGGCGCCGGCGCGGAACATTTTCGTGACGACGCCTGAGAGCCCGCTCTGAGCATCAGACCCTGTAAGCTGACGAGTGACGGTGAGGTCGATGCGCCAGCGGCTGCCGCTGTCTTCGCCGCTTTTTATGTAAACGAAAGAGGCCCGGCATTTCACACGGATGAGGGCACTGGCGTCGCTGGAGAAAAACCCATTGAGAGCTTGTTCGCCCGAGAGGACCACGTTATAGTCTAGCCCGTGAGAGTTTCGTGTTCGGAACGGAGGCGCTAGAGGGTACTTTCGGTAGTAGCGTTCGCCGGTCTTTTTGCCGTCGGCGAAAGAGATTTGTCGGATCAGATTGGCCGTCTGCCCGTGGCTTTGGCCGCGGAGGCGGGGGCTCAGAGTTGAGGGGTCTTCATCCATGATCGAGTTGACTGTCTGGGCGATCGTCCCGTCGCCTACCGAGATTTTTTTTGCCACAAGGGAGCGCAAGACTGTCCCGGCGATAAAAGAATCAACCCCTCGGAAGCGCACTTCAAGCTCCGCTTCGCCCTGAGACGCGTCGAAGCGGCGGTACTGGGAAATGAGGCTTTCGAGGGTCTGGTTGTTGGGTTTGGACGCCATTCTGTCGGTACGGCCGCGGTGTGTACTCGCGACGCACTTACTTAATTTATTTACTTTTCCGTCGTTGAGGGCTTATGGTAGACCGCGCGTACCCCTACCAGCGGAGACTTCATTTTGACCGCGGGTCTGTCAAAAAAAACGGGCCCGAGGCGGGTGCTTTCGCTTGGAAGATGTGCCGGCCGCGCCCGCTCTATAGCTTTCCACACTCGGACAGCAGCTTGCGGATTGGATCTTTTTCTGGGCCCGTTTCGTAAGTACGGAAGGCGAGAGCTTTCGCCTGGAGAGGCTTGCCGGTTTTTGCAGAAAGCTCTGCGTATTCTACGGTCAGCGGCAGCCCTTTCACATCACGCTCGAAACGGGTAATGCCTGCCGCCCCGCCGACAGATTCTGGCACTTTCTGGCTAAGGCACCGGAACAAGGCATAGCGGGTTTTGTACTCCATATCTTTAGGGACGACGTTGAACGTTGTGCCGCGGGGGGCCCCTGGTACCGCGCACACCCAGATGACGGCGCCGACGTCTTTCCCGCGCGACCCTTGAGTAAAGCCGACTACGGTGAATTCCGCGTCGTATTTCGGTTTGAGTTTCAGCACGTTGGTCGCGTGGTAGTTGTTGTACCCGTAGCGGTATCCGGCGGAGTCTTTGCGCGCAATCGCCCCTTCGTACCCTTCCGCGAGAAACTGCTTCGCAAGCCCGTCTAGATCTCCAGCGGACTTCGCGGAGTGGTTTTCAACTCGAAAGATGTGAGGGTGTGCAAGCTTGGCTTCGCCGGCTTTCGCGAAGAAGGCGTCGAGGTAGGCCTGGCGGTGGCGGCTCGCCATGTCGTGACCAACAGCTTTCGCATGCGGGAAGAACACGTCGAAAACGTGGAATTCGAGAACGCCTTCATCGTCACTCCGGCGCGCCTGGCCCGAAATCCAATTGAGAGCTCTGCCGTGGACGTACAGTTCGCCGTCGAAGTAAGGGGCGGGGTCGCCTGCGTCTGGGCCCGCACCATAAGCAGCGAGGATGCGCCGGTCGCGCTCGGTCGCTGCAGTCGCTGGCGTGCCATACTTACCGGGCTCGATCGGCGGAGTAATAGCAAACATTGGCAGCATCTCAGCGGCAATATGGTCTTGGCCCGGGTACTCAGTGCCTGTCCGCGAGTAGCGAACTAGAGGGCGTTCCTTTTCGAAGCTTTTCCGCGCGTAGACAACGAAGTGCACACCGTTCAGCTTGCGTTGGACGGTGACGCCAGCAGCGAAGTCTGCTGGCTTGAGGGTTGCTCCGCAAGAGCCGCCGAGCTTTTTGACGAGCATCGGCGGCGGGCTCGCATCAAAGCCGCTGTCGCCCGTTTCGGCGCTTTTGCCCGCTTCAGCGTTTTTGGCGGCCGGCGCGGCGCCTCGTCTGCGCTGTTTGTTGTACAGGCCAAGCGCGTCGCGGAGCGCTTGTGTGAGACAATTCGTCGCGTTCTTTTTGCCAAGATTTTTCCCGGCGCAGACGTAGGTTGGGACAGAATCGCGGACTTTTCCGCCTTCCTGCAAGGACTCGACAGTGATTTCGGCTTTGTAGCCTTCGAGGGCGTTTGTCGGCTTGTCAAGCATGGCGTCGGCGATTGGAGCATAGCTGCCCCCTTCCGACGGGAGCAGTCGGACGTAAACCGTCCAGAGAAGCGTCGCGCCATGAGAGCTTCCACAAGCGAGCGTTGGAAACACGAACTCGGTACGCCCTTTGGCGAGCTTTCCTGGGAAAACGCCGGACTCGATCGCGGTTTTCATGTTGGGGATGTTGACCGCCGCAGACGCCATGGCTGCCCCTGCAAATGAATAATCGGGCGACGGCGGTTCAAAGGGCCGCGCTGCAGTGATGCTCGACGTCAGCGGTTTAAAAAGGGCGCGTGCTGCAGATGATGCTCGACGACAGCGGTTCAAAAAGGGCGCGCTGCAGATGATGCTCGACGGCAGCGGTTCAAAAAGGGCGCGTGCTGCATAAAGCCGAGACTGCGGTTCAAAACGGGCTGGCGTGTTCTGGCTTACGGAGGAACCGACGGCGGCACGATACACGCCAGCAGGGCGCGCCGTCTATCAGATCATACGAAGGCCCGCGCGTCTTCCGACTTGCGGAGAAACCGACAACACTCATACCAACCGGGCCGCCGTCTGCCCGAGCATATCTATCTGCAGAGGAGGGCACGCAGGGCTCTAACGCGCGAAGAGGCGCGGGCGCAGTCCGCTCACTAACTTTAGTTTTCATAAAGCACCCGCGGCGCCTGACGGTACAGCGGACGGAAAAAGTAAAGTAAAGTATAGCAAAGCGCACGGGGCCCAAATTTTGAACGAATCGACCTCCGCGGAGTACCATACCGCGTGCAGCGTAGTACTCACTACAACCCGCCCACCATGGCCTCAGCGCCATACTCCACCATCGAAACTCTTAGCTTCACGATCGCTAGCGATGCGGACAACGTCCGCGATTCGGTCGTCGAAGTGACGAGCTACGAACTTTTCGCAGGCGACCGCCCTGTCTCGGGCGGGTGTTTCGACCCTCGGATGGGGACAACAGACCACCACTATGGCTGCGTGACCTGCGGTCTTCAGCGCCGCGAGTGCCCTGGCCACGGCGGTCTGATGCACTCTCGGGTAAGCCTCGAGAGCCCGCTCTTTGTCGCTGAGATTCGGCGTTGGCTCCGCGTCATCTGTCTTGAGTGCGGAGCCCCCGTCATCGACCCACGCAAGTACGAGTCGGTTGGCCGCGCCCAGCGTCTTGTCGAGGCCTCGAAAGCCTCGACAGAGGGCGCCCGCTGCCCTTTGTGCACAGCCGTCCACCCCAAAATCGTGAAAGACGACGACGACTATTTTACCTACAACGCCGTGTATCCTTCGGCGGGCAAAGCCGTCGTCCGAAAGCTCTACCCCGGCGCGATCCGGGAAATGTTTGAGAGGGTGACGTCGGCGACGGCTGAGGCTTTTGGCCGTCCTTACCACCCGAGCGTCCTCGTACTGCGCAAAATCTTCGTGCCGCCGAACACGATCCGACCTGGCGTCCGCATGGGCTTCGGCCCCACAGGCGCAGCGTCTTACCACGACTTGACGAATATGGTCCAATACCTCGTGAAGCGCAACCTGATGCTCCCCAGAGAAATGCCACCACAGATAACAAAAGATCTCGACCGCTTGATCCAGAACGCCCAGCAGCTGTACTACGACATGGTTTTGGGGGGTGCGGGCACCGACGCCGCAAACGGTTCTTCGGGTAAGCGGGGTCTTGTCGTCGGTAGCCGTAGCGTGCGCTCAATCGTCCGGACCTTCGCCCGCAAAGAAGGCCGTATCCGCAAAAACCTTCTAGGGAAGCGCGTCTGGCTTATCAGCCGAAGCACCATCTCAGGCAACCCCCATCTCCGTATCGACGAAGTTGGCTACCCCGTAGCCTTCGCTCGGACAATCCAAGTCGAAGAGACGGTACAAGAGTTCAACCGCGACCGCTTGATGGTCTATTTCCTGAACGGCGTCAAGCAGTACCCCGGATGCACCCGCGTTATCAAGCGCGCGACCGGGGCTGTTCACCGCGTGAGCGGGCTCCGTCGCGACTTTCAGCTGGAGATCGGGGACAGGATTGAGCGCGACGTCGTCACCGGCGACTTTGGTTTCTTTAACCGCGCCCCCTCGTTGGAGCGCTCGTCGATCGGCGTCCACCGGATCGTCATCCTCGAAGACCCTACGATCCACACTTTCCAGATGAACGTGGCCGCCTGTGACTGGTATAACGCCGACTTCGATGGAGACCAGATGAACCTCTGGACCCCCCACACGATCATGTCGCGGGTGGAGGCGGAGCTCATGTCGAGCGCCCCCAACTGGTTCATCAGCACGAAGTCTTCGGGCCCTGTCAACGGCCAGGTCCAAGACTCCAACGTCGGCAGCTTTGAGCTGACCCGCTCCGCCTCCGTCATGGACAAATTCCACGCGATGGCTCTCTTCGCCGCGACACGCTCCGACCCGCCTGATTTTAGCGAAGCTTCTCATGAGGACCGGTACACCGGCCGAAGCGTCGTGTCGCTCCTCTTCGAGCGTCTCCCCGTAAACTTCGACAAGCCGCCGCGATGGTACAGCGAGACGTTGGCCCCCTATATCGACTACGACCCCCAAGAAATCCGCACGGAACTGAAAAGCGGTAAACTCCTCTCTGGCGTGCTCGACAAAAACAGCGTCGGCGCAGGCGCTGGTGGTGGAATCTTCCACCTAATCTCTCGTGAGTACGGCGCCCGCAAAGCTCTCGACGCGATCTACGCCCTGCAGCAGATGGCGATCAGCTTTATCGGTAACCGCGGCTTCACGGTTGGAACGGGCGACATGGTCGTTGGCTCCAAAGGCCTTGCCGAAATCCATGACATCGTCGCCGGCGTCCTCCGCGAGTCAGAGCTCATCACCGAGCGGCTGACTCATGGAGAGCTTGTCCCGCCGATCGGCATGACGACCCACGAGTACTACGAACGCCTTCAGCAAGAAGCTCTCAAAGTGCCTGACGAGCTCCTCCGCCCGGTCCTCAGTTCGATCGACCCCGACTGGAATGGTCTTTTCAAAATGGTCGCCACGGGCTCGAAAGGCTCGACGCCGAACCTGCTCCACATCATGGGCCTCATCGGCCAGATCGAGCTCAACACCCAGAGGATCCAAGAACAATTTGGCTTCCGCCGTACGAACGTCTACTTTCCCCGCTTTGCCACGGGCGCGGCGGCCTACGGGTTTGTGAAAAATTGCTACGTGACCGGCATGACTAGCCCCGAATACGTCTTCTCAGACATGAACGGCCGCTTCGACCTTATTAACAAAGCTCTCTCCACCGCCTCGACGGGCTACGCCAACCGCAAAGCTGTGATGGCTCTGCAGTCCGACATTGTCGACAACTTTCGCCGCCTCGCAAAAGACACCTGCATCGTCCAGCTCTTATACGGAGAAGACGGTCTGGACACTCGCCGCGTCGAGCGCGTGAAATTCCGCGTAGTGTTTCTTAGCGATGCCAGCCTTAAAGCCGCGTTCCGTCTCGATCTCCAAGCCGCTGGGGTCCAGGGGGGCAACGCCCAGGCTCAAGCTGTTTTCGATAAAGCTTTTGCTCGCATCCGCGCCGACCGAGACGAATACCGCCGCATCTTTCTTCGTTTCGAAGACTCCGATTTCAGCGATCCGTTGACTGACGTTCGCCAGATGCCCGTGAACGTTGCCCGTCTCGTGCGCGACGTTAAGATTGCCCGCGAGTCTCGTGGCGCGCGCAGGCCTTCTCCAGACGCACAAGCTTTGATTGCGATGCACGAAAAGGTTGAAAGCTTCTGCGCCATCCTCCCTTACGTGCTCATCAACGAAATCCAAGAGCGCCGCCGGAGCGCCATCCCTCTGCACCTCAGTGCTGCAACGTGGCTTCTCCAGATGCTGCTTCGCGCCGAGCTGTCGGCTCCTGTTCTATGCGGCTTTGACCCTGCAGACCTTGACTACGTTCTCGACGCGGTGCGCTTGCACTACTCTCAAGCCCTGATCGACTATGGAACTGCTGCGGGGATCCTCGCGGCTCAAGCGGTCTCCGAGCCCTTGACCCAGTATATGCTTGACTCTCACCACCGCTCTGTTGGTGGCGGGACAAACAAAGCTGGTATCATCCGCCCCGCCGAGATTTTTGGCGCAAAGCCCGTCGAAGCAGAGCAGTCTTCCGAAATGCTTTTGCGGGTGAAACCCGAGTACGAAAGCGACCGCTCGGAAGTTCTCCATATTGCAAACCAGATCGAGCTCATGTCTTTCGAGCGCTTTGTCGTCGTTTGGGATCTGCTGCTCGAGCCTTTCGACTCTCGGATTTACCCGGCTTTCGTTGCAGACCAAAAGTGGTTGGACGAGTTCGCCCGTTACCATCCGCTTTTGCCGCCCCCGAGCGATCTTTCCAACTGGTGCGCCCGCTTTCAGCTCGACCGCGCCGCGATGATCCTCAAAAGCATGACCCTCGAGCTCATTGTTGAGCGTTTGCGGGCCAAGCACCCGTTGGCCTACGTCGTCCACACGCCCGGAAACGCCTCCGAAGTCGTCGTTCGTGTCTACTTCCGCGCTGCGAAGTTCCGCCGCGGGCCCCAAGATGGAGACAGGGTCCAAGAAGTCGTCGAAAAAGAGCTCCTCCCCACGACCATCCGCGGCGTTCCTGGCATTCAAGCCGCAAGCGTGAAGGAGATCAAACGCCATCTGGTTGGCCCTGACGGGGCGCTCACCCTGAACAGTGTGTATGCGATCCAGACCGTCGGCACCAACATTTATGGCGTTCTCACGAACCGCCGTATTGACCCGCTCCGGATTGTGTCTTCGTCGATCGGGGATACTGAAAAAGTCTTCGGCGTGGCGGCGGCCCGTAACACTATCGTCCGCGAGATCCGGCGCTTCATGGGCAGCAAAGCCCCCAACGTCCGGCATCTCCTCCTCTACGCTGACGAGATGGCCCGCACCGGGCGCGTCACGCCGCTTGAGAAGGGCGGAGTTAACCTTCGTGAGCGCGACAACGTCTTCCTCCGCATGGCCATGTCTGCGCCGACCCAGGTCGTCCAAGACGCTGCGACTTCTGGCGCCACTGGCCGCGTTTACGGGATCGCCCCTCACCTGATGCTGGGCCGCGCCCCCCCTCTCGGCTCAACGTGGAATTCTTTCTCGATGGACGAAAGCTTTGTCCGCGAAAACAAGAAAAGTGTCGACACGGTTCTCGACGGCCTTTAGCACGCCGCCGTTTTTGGCCACTCCGCCGCGGGCGACGACGTCAGAGAGGCGGCCGCTGCGCCGTCCACACGGGCCTGGCCCGAATCAAGTAAGTTCTTCACCCGACTACACGGGTCTGGCCCGGAGTACGGGCGCCTCCCGACTAAATATTTTTTGTGGAGGGCGGTGCTTAATTTGAATTACACTACCGGGGTACCGTACCGTCTCCAGCAGCCATGTATCCTTTGTCCGCCTTCCGCGCTCCTTTTACTTTGGACGGGCTCACCGTCGTCGTACTGGTGGCGGTACTCTTCTTTGCTTGGCTGTACCGTATGATGGCATCCGCGTGCTGCAGACCTCTAGCGCCAGCAAAAAACTGCCGCTTTTACGATGCGCAGCTTACTCAGCTGCTTACAGAGACTGCCGCCTTGTACGACAAAGTCGACGAACTATGCACACGCGTCGGGGCCCCTTCTAAACAAGCGGTTTTCTACATCTCGGCCGGGGGGCAGAAACTCCACACAGCGACACACTGCCGCACTTTGGCAAAAGCCAAAAAAATCGAAAAACTTTCTTTTGGCGTAGCAAACTTCGACCTCGTCGAGTTTTTGTACAGAGCTGGCGTGGTGTGCGTTCTTTGCGGCGACTCTCCCTGCTGTTCGCCCGAAGAGTGAAGAGGATGGGCCGCCTGCCAAAAAAAAAGAGCCCGTCGCCCGGCCGCTACCATCTGTCTACTACTACTGGCGCAGTCAATATTATTATTGCTACACCCTTGGGGCGCATGCTCTACCAAAGCGTCACCCGTGCCAGACTACTACTAGAAGGCTTCCGTGCGGGCCCGGCTTTTTTTTACCGTGTAGCGCCTCCGTTCCGTGCCGGAGTACCACTACTATAAACCTCTCGCGCGGGTTTATGCTCTTTCCTTACACCCGCGTTCTCTTCTGCCGAAGCGCCATCCCGTGGCGGACTTTCTTTAGAAGGCTCTTGCGCAAGTTCATAATCTTCTACACCTGCAACCTCTTCCGTAGTTTTGCTTTTCCATATCGGAATGTTAGTAGAGTTTCGTGCGTGTTCCGTTTTAACGAAACTCGCAAAAGCGGCCGCGCCGTTTTCAGAAGAACTTTCGTCGTCGTCGTCCGACGACGAGTCGTACTCGAAGACGTCATCAATGTTGACCTTGCCATCGAAAGACAGCTCCACTATGACTATGTCCATTTCACAAGGGATGGAGAGGCCCATGGGCGAAGCGCAGACGCTGCGCATATTCACAATGCCGCTAAATATTGATTGCGGGCGGATCATGTGGACATTGTGGGCCGACACGGGGTGACCTCCCAGGGTCAAGGCTTCAAACTGGCGCTTGCCGGACGCTTTGTCATAATACTTTTTTGTGTAGTCGTAGAACTTCATTCTTTTGGGCGCGCCTGTCTCCGAATCAAACCTCATGCTCGTACGACAGATCGGGTTTACCAGCTCTGCGCAGGGGTTTGTCGGGTTTCTTTCCGAAAGGCACGACTGGAAGACAGGGATGATTCTGAGGCAAGACACGGTGACCGCGCCGAAAGCACTGCTGAGCTGCGGCTTGCTAGAGTCTCGGACGACGATGGTGCCTTCTTTTATGCGCTTTTCCATGGCCTCGTGGAAGAACGTGTTAACGTACTGGCACACGCGGAAATACTCAGATTTTGCTACGTCTCCAAGCGGCACGCCCGCTTCAACGCGATTCTTGTACATCTGTACGTTGAGAGTCGGGTTGCGGTCGCGTTTTTTCACGACGCTTTTGTAGGCGTACCCGCCGTTTCGTTCTGTATTGAGGCGAGCGACCTCGGCTTCGTCTAAAGGAGGAATCTGCCCGACGTGCTTCTCTTTGATCACGCGGATCGTTAGCTTCCCTGTCTTGCCAGGGACGGTGGCGTACAGCCCCATGTACTTCGAATTATTGGGGCCCGGGCGTGCGTACGTATCTATCGAGAAAACCGCCGACAGCGACTTGCCGGCCGTTTCGGCTGCCTCACAGGCGGCGATCAGCTCGTCGCAGTTGAAAATGATTTTTTGTTGGATGCTCGGCGAGGCCATGGCCGGTTCTAACTTTTTTTCGACTTACCGCCCGCGGCTGGCTCGGTTCGGAGGTGCAGTACCCTAGAATGTGTTTAATACACAGAGCCCGCTTTCAGTTTTCGTGTCACGCAGAGCTTGCGCCGGTATAAAAAAGAGCGCGCGCCGCCTAATAGTGCTCGCTGTAAGTCATAGCAGACACCAGGCGGGTGCGGCAACAGTTTGTCACTCGGAGAGCGTCCAAGACGTCCTTCATAATGTTTTCAGTGAGTGTTGAGTCGACGGCGGCCTGGGTCGGGACAGTGGGGGCCCCAACTTTTGCAAAACGGGCGGCCATCCGTTTCCGGCGTACAGCATGGTACAACGGAGCGATGTCGCTAATAGAGAGCCCGCAAGTAAAACAGACGATAGGGGGGAGCATGGCGGGCCTCGGACGCGCCGGCCTATCCAAACAACGGGCATGAGGCTTCAAATGTTAGCCCACCGAAGGCGGGTTTATACTACTACAGGCCAGGCGGCGAAGAAGTTACCGCCTCGGCAGCGAGTAAGCTTGGAGGCAAAGAGCCATGGAGGGATACATAGTGGCGGATCGCGGCGATAGCGCCGGCGTCGATCTGGCGGGGAGCGTCCATGCCTGAGGCCTTATAACCTTCAAGCAGGCGCCGCTTGCTGGCTTCGGCGTTGTAGACGCTCAGATCCGAAGGCTCATACATCTGTTCAGTTATCGGGATGTCGCCCCAAGCTCCGCCGATCTTGTCGCCAGGGACGGCGACGTAGAGAAAGTCGGTGCTGTTGATGAACTTCATTAGCAGAGAGAACTCGCTCAGGGGGGCGACGTTTTGCTGGAGAAGCTCGACGTTCGAGAGGGCCGCCTCGGATGAGTAATCGTTGCCAGGGCGAGCGAAGCGTAGAAAGCGGACAATTTCGGCGAACTGGGAGGTTTGGTAGGTGGGCTGTGCGCGCAGCTCCATAAGGGCCGCGTGGAGGACAAAGCGAAGCTCGTCTTGCCACAGCTTTTTCTCGCCAGGGAGCAGACGGACGGTGTCGTCGGGCAAGATTGGCTGGGCCCCGCTGATGGTGTTTTGGGCGGCCAACGTCTCGTACACCTGGTGGACCAGTTTTGGCGTCGAGAGCTTGTTAGCTTTGCGCCCGTCTTCGCCGACGATCTGCAGGCGGACGTTGTCGACCCCGCTGCGGACAAAGCCGCTATCTCTAAAAACGTAAGGGACCGCAGGGGCGCCTGAAGAGCGGTCTTCGGCCGAGAGAGAGGCCTGCGCGGGCAAGGCGTCGAAGAAGCCTTGGAACTCGGAAACGGCGCCTTCGAAGATTTCGGCGCCGTTCCAGCCGGTCGGACCGAAGAGGACCTCGTCTTTCAAGACAAAGTCAGAAGCAGAGGCCTTGTAGGGTTCGAGCAGCAGGTAGAACGTCACAGCGGGGTCCCGGTCTATGATCGGCAGAACCGCCACAAAGAGGCTTGGGTGG
>BMAT01005196.1:0-10129 GCA_019649035.1 Elysia marginata
GTCTTTTGGAGAAAGCATTCATGCTACCCGCTACGTTAACGCGCGCAGTTCCTAATAAAGCGCTACCGCTGTGCATTCCCGGCGCTAAGCCCATACGTTAAGGTAATAGGTAGCGTTACGTACTCCGTCCGCTAACATACGTTGCCGAGACTGTGAGCGCAGAGTTCAAGACGTTCATGCCTCAACGGGAGATAACGTTAACGTAAACGGTTTGCAAGCGGCAAAATCAGACAATCACAACCAAGCAAGCGTACCATATTTTTGTTATTGTTGTGGAGTTTAAAGACGTTTTTGTGTCGGCTTTATTTTTAAATTTTGAATGATATTAATCTCTTCTTGTTGTCATTATCTTTGTTTATTTGTTTTGGTTGGCTTTTTTTTTCTAGGAGTCTAGCGGCAGATCCTTGATATTTGCAACTACTGCTTCCCAAGTTGAGAAAACAACCCAAGGATACAGGAGTGTTTATTAATCCCACCAGAGGAAATTCTATTCAATCTGATCTCTAAAACAGTAAAAAGTATACAAATTATTTATAATAAATGTTTTAAAACATATTTATAAGCAAAACGGCAATAGCTGAAATCACTGGGCTAATCACTAATAATGTAAAACTAAGGAAGTATTGCAATCAAAAATTATATAGGCCTACTGTAAAGCGCTAGAGTTAGAAAGTTCTGTTATCTTTTATATTCCTCATACTTTGCCAGTTGAACAAGCAATAGACTGATGTAAGAAGTATTAGTATTACACACGGCACAAAACTGTAGACGCGTAATTCTGTTTAAACACAAGAAATGGGCGATCATAAACGAAAAAACTAATTCTCACGTGGCAACAGCATTCAATCATTGATATCAGATCAGTCACATCTCAAAGCATTGTTTTTAATTTTGATATTAAAAACCGAAGATTTTAAGGTGTTTTTTTCTTCAAGGATGCTTTTTGGCCAAAGCTAGCTCTGACGTAAAAAAAAAATCAAGTAAGGCTGGAACACGTGAGTCTTCAAGAAAAAGACTGGTATCGAAGGGCATTCTTAAAAAAACTATGTCCATGTGGAACACAGGACGGTTAAAACTTCGTTGTGATCTTACGCTGGTTTGTTTTGTTTTATCGTCGATCTGTCTCTCCATCCGACCAACAGGCTGTTTGTGAAGAAGTGTGGGGTTTCCTCTTTCTCTCTTCATCTTGTTATTCTTCGCGTTCTCCAAATGTTTAGTTTTCTTAAGGATGTGTACCTGCCAGTTACAAGAAGATAACTGTTTTTCTAGTTCTATGAGTAGGCCAAATAGTTTGGTGCTAAGCTCTGCAGTAGGTTCCACGGTTTTTTCTCTGCTTTCTTTATATAGCGAGCATTCCTTGAGAATATGTTCAGTTGTTTCTGCAGAGTTTCCGCACTTGCATATTTCTGCTTTCCCCTATTCTAAAAGTTCTGAACATGTGTTTTGCCAATCTGTTATGACCAGTTCTTAATCTAAAGAAGAATGTTTGTTCCTTTCTGCCGAGTTTTTTAGAAGTCATCTTTCTCCGACTACTATCTGTGTTGCTCTTTCTCTCTTTCTCTCTCTCTCTCTCTCTCTCTCTCTCTCTCTCTCTGTGTCGCTCTCTCTCTGTCTCTGTCTCTGTCTCTCCCTCTCTCTGCTTGTCTGATTATGTGTGTGTTCCACTACCAGTTTCCATCTTCTCACACTCTTTTTCGCCTGTCAACTATTTTTAAACGTCTGCTTGTCTGTTATCTATCTTTCAATTTATTTATCTACTTATCTATCTTTCTGCCTACTGATCTATTTTTCTGTTTACTTATCTATCTTTCTGTCTACTTATCTATCTTTCTGTCTACTTATCTATCTTTCTTCGTACTTATCTATCTTTCTGTCTACTTATCTATCTTTCTGTCTACTTATCTATCTTTCTGTCTACTGATCTATCTTTCTGTCTACTTATCTAGCTTTTTGTCTATTCATCTATCTGTCTATATGCCTACTTGTCTATCTTTCTATTTACTTATCTATTATTCTTCGTACTTATCTATCTTTCCTTCTACTTATCTAGCTTTTTGTCTATTTATCTATCTATCTATCTATATGCCTACTTATCTATCTTTTCTTCTACTTATCTATCTTTCTGTTTACGTAGCTATTTTTCTTCTACTTATCTATATTTCTGTCTACTTATCTATTTTTCTGCCCCTTGTGTTGTTCCGGTGAGCACACGTGTGCTAGTAAAAGAAGAGTGATCGAAGAGTGTACTTAACGGGGCAAGAAACAACGCTGTGACGACGAAGTTGTAACTTAAATGTAGATTTTATATATTTTCAAGCTCCATAATCGATAAAAAAAATGTTGAGCAATTTCTTCCGTTGTACAAATTCTAAATCCTTACGTTAGTATCTGTCTACTTATATATCTGTCTATTTAACTATCTGTCTGCTTATCTATCTGACTACTTATTTTTTTCTACTTATCTATTTGTCTACTTAACTATCCGTCTACTTATCCATCTATCTGTCTACTTCTCTATTCGTCTTTCTTACTATCGTTCTACTTAACTATGTATCTACTCATCTTATGTCTACTTATCTATCTATCAGATTAGTTATCTATCTGCCTACTTATCTATCTATCAATTCATCTGCTTTTCATTGCAACAGTATTTATTCCTCACTGTTTTTTTACCCTTTTCTGCGTCTAACTCTCTTGGTGCGTTTTTTGTTTTGCATTGTTTTGATTTTTTTTTCAAACTTTTTCTTGTGTTTCCTGAAGGAAGTTGGAGAAGATTTTACTGCAAGTTTTCTGATTTTTACCAGCAATGTCTCTGCCTTTTATCTGCAAGGTTTCAGTTTTTTTACCTGCAAGGTTTTATTTTTTCCCCCAACACGTTGATTCACGGAATTAGACGACTCTACGTGTAGTATAATGGAAAAAACACGCCTTGTACGTCCTCATGTATTTTGATCATTAACAAGTTCACTAAAAGGATTTCTTGCTCTATGTATACAGCAAATCTGAAAAGAAGTTTCATCTGTGGGAACGTTTTTTTATCTTATCTTTTCATTCAGTTGAAGCCCATTGTTGATTTTAAGCATTAACTGTATTATCAAAAAGAATTTGAAGATAACTAGAGAAAAAGGTACGTAAAAGTTGTTGAACATAGCTTATCCTTGATTTCTTTGATTTACCTGAACTCACATGTACTGTTTCCTTAATTTACCTGAACTCATATGTATTGTTTCCTTGATTTACCTCAACTCAAATCTTTTGTTTCCTTGGTTTACCTTAACTCAGATGTTTTGTTTCCTTGATTTACCTGAACTCACATGTTTTGTTTCCTTGATTACCTGAACTGACATGTATTGTTTCCTTGATTAACCTGAACTCACACCTTTTTTTACTTCAGTGATTTACCTCAACTCACATGTATTGTTTCTTTGATTCACTTAAAGTCACATATATTTTTTCCTTGATTTACCTCAACTCACATGTATTTTTCCTTGATTTACCTGAACTCACATGTATTGTTTCCGTGATTTACCTGAACTTATATGCGTTGTATCCTTGATTTACCTGAACTCAAATCTTTTGTTTCCTTGATTTACCTGAACTCACATGTTTTGTTTCCTTGATTTACCTCAACTCACATTTATTGTTTCCTTGATTTACCTGAACTCACATGTATTGTTTCCGTGATTTACCTGAACTTATATGCGTTGTATCCTTGATTTACCTGAACTCAAATCTTTTGTTTCCTTGATTTACCTGAACTCACATGTATTGTGTCCTTGATTTTCCTGAACTCACATTTATTGTTTCCGTGATTTACCTAAACTTATATGCGTTGTTTCCTTGATTTACCTGAACTCAAATCTTTTGTTTCCTTGAGTTACCTGAACTCACATGTATTGTTTCCCTGGTTTACCTGAACTCATATATAATTTATTGTTTCCGTGATTAACGTGAACCCAAATCTATTGCTTCGTTGATTTTACCTAATTTACATCTATTTTTCTTTGGTTTACCTGAATTTACATCTATTTGTCTCTAGATTTACCTTAGCTCAAATGTATTGTTACCGTGATATACCTTAACTCACATCTATTGTTTTTAAGATTTACCTGAACTCATTAATCATCAATTGTTTTTAAGATTTACCTGAACTCATAATCATCAATTGTTTTCTAAATTTACTTGAACTTAATTTTACTGTTTCCTTGATTTACCTTAACTGGCATTTATTGCTTTCATAAATGACCTCAATTTACGTCTATTATTTCCCTGATATACCTGAACTCACATCGGAGATGTGTAAGAATATCATTCAAATTCTTCTTCTTCATTTTTAAAATCCTCACCGGTCCTCTATACAGAAATGTTTGCACACCTGATGAATCCTGCAGTCATGCGCAGGTCGGCCTGGAAGCGGTCCAGCTTAACTAGTCGCAGGGATATCACCTTGGGTCATATTGTGAGTGGTTTTTGTTTAGGTGGACACATTCCTGCAGGATATGTTACGTGTCTTGGTTCTGTGCTCCACAATGTCAAACTGTGCCCTCTGCAATCCTAAAAACTTTGTACATGTGAGAGCTCAGACGGTTGTACCCACTCCTCAACCTGAACATTGTGATTTGGTCTACCGCGGACAAGCTGTGGATTTTGTCTTGTTTATTGTGATGTGGATGATGGTGTTTCCATCTTTCCTTCATTGTTGTATTTATTATGGTTTTAATTTCTTGAAGAGAGAGGCCTTCATTTGCTTGTTCTAATTAGCTCCCTTCTTTAGCCAGTTGGTCAAACATATTATTGTCAATTAATATGTTGCAGCGTCCAGGTACCCACTGTAGGACCATCTCTTGTGCTGACATGTCTAGTTCGGTGAGTGATTTCACCAGTTTGTTTTCCTCTATACTCCAGTTATCTTCCAAGAATCGCAGAACGGATTTCGAATCAGTCTGCATTTTTGTCCTCCCTTTGATTTGTTTATTTTTGAGCCTCTTTCAAATACTTTTTGTATCCAGAATTTTAGTCTGTAAAGGGACTTCCTATTTTGTCACGGTGTTCCTTTACAGGTTCTATAAGTATATCAAACCCTCTTGGATCTGACACCGGCTCTGTGGCCTAGTGGTAAGGCACTCGCTCAGAGATCGGGAGGTGCGTGGTTCGATTCCACGCCGAGTCAAACCAAGGACTTTAAAATTGGTATTAGCAGCTGATCCGCCTAGTGTCTGGCATTATGGATTTAGTGCTAAGTCTGGTCGGCCCGGTGTCAGGATAATGTGACTGGGTGTGGTGTATGCAAGCGCTCCTTATATCACAGTGTGACAACACGCTTTAAATTGTCCCAAGCGCCGTCTCTGATAGTAGTTGAAAACAAACGTTCAAATTCAAACAATCTGACCAAACCTTGGATCTGTCTGTTCCTAGCCTTATTACGTCCAAATTTTCGTTTCGATGCTAAAATATACCGCCTGTAGATACCGACACTATTTACCATTACTTCAAGTTCTTTTTTATGATACTTTGAGTCTGCGAGATTTTCCGAACTCATCACTTTTCTGTTCACAGATTTATGCAATTCGATGCTAAGAAAAGACCTATATATCGCTACATAACGAACACACCTTCAGCGGTCTTATGTATTTTTAATTCGGTTCAACTTTTTCAGACAACTTCTATTTACCGGTTCCAACAGATCACCTGCAATAATAGTGGTAGATATATATCCGAGAATGTAGGCGCTAATGAGTTTGCATAACAATAATTTCTGTTTGACCGCACAAGTACTTATCTACTTTCTGCTTCCTAAAATCCTCCTACACTCTAAATCTAGGGTGGAAAAGTAATGACGGTTCGTGTGGCCATTGATCGAGTGGGCAGACCGCTCGCCCCGTGTTACTGACTACCTCAGGGTGTTGATTGGTGACTTATAAAACACAAGACTAATTGCTCTTTAGCTTGAACGGGAGAAAAAAAATCACATGAAAAGAAAAAAAAATTCAACATGTAAAATTTAAAACATGTTAGTGGCAAGATTCATAACCACTTGATCCCAATAAGTTTTTTTTTTTTCAAACTGAGGCGAAACACATCGTCTTATTTTCAGAAACAGCTTATAGGAGCGGGTCTATTTAATGAAATAAATCCTTAACTTTTTGAATTGTTCACTTGCAGAATACTAGTAAATTAACGGGATGGTTTGTATTTTTAAAAGGAAAATCTCTTAGCTGGGAAGAGAAAGAAATGCCCACGCAATGAATAGTGTGTTCGCTAAAGTAATTTCACTAATTACTGATTGTCACTGTTTCTGTCATTCTTGTGATTTCTTAGTATTAACGGAAAGATGAATACAAGAGGTAAATGAGACAGATTTTTCAGCAGTATGAATACATTCATTTGTAAGATTAAGTAGTGTTTGGGGTTTGGCGTAGGGAATGACACAAGTTAAGGATGCAAAGAAGTACGCTAGATAAAAACGTGCGGCTACTTTAAATTATAAGAAAAAATCTACATGTATTGTTGTGCTCGAAAGGAATCCTTGTATTTTAGGGCTAAAGAATTATGATAATGTTGTCTGAACCAAGAAGAATAAATGATTAGCCTTTAATTTCTTTAAAAAAAACAACTTATAATTCTATTCGATAAAACTAGCCTGGTGTTTGTTTTAAAACAAGTAAAAATAGATTAAAAGGATTAAAAAAAACATAGTTGGTGATTATTGAGATCGAATTTACGATATTCGTCTTCGGACCAGTACGCTTTACGGAGTGGGCCAACCGAACATCTATTTATTACATTGGAAAATCTGAATGAAGTATTGCTTGCTGGTTGTGACTGGCTTTCGAGGGAAGATAAGACAAAATGGCTAGGCTTCGAATCTATATATATAATAATCTACAGCTTGTCTCGGATTCAAATTTTAGATGTAGAAAAGGAGCTTTCCCAGATCAAAAATTTTTAAGTTTAACAGGTGAACAAACTGTTCACACTTGCACCACTTTTAAAGTACGCAACCCAATTTGAGATCAGAGATTGTGTGGTTAAGAAACGATTCAACCTACACAGTTGTAATAATTAAACATTATCATGTAGAGCCTCAAAATCCGCTAAATCTTGGCCGGTGGCGTTGAAACATACATTATAGAAGAATAAATTTACTTTAGTTATAGTTCAAACCGCTGTAAAAGAATATTACAATAAACAAATAAAAGGAGAGTTTTACAATACAAATTCCTAAAAAATGTAATATAATCTTGCAATAGCCACTTTCCTCGTCTTCAGAAAACTTGCAACTACATGAAAAGGCATAAAAATGAATACCGATGTTTTCTAAAATCATAAGGAAATATTTCCTAAAACAGAGTTTTCAAATTTTGCATTGTGTCATTAGGTTTTTTTTTCTGATAAAACATTCCAGACCTTACGATCTATGACATAAAACGCTTTCAATTCAAACGACGTGGATGGCATATTAGTATTTAGTATCATGTAGTCTTTTAATCCCAAAATCATCTGGGCTTGACTGATTACTAGAGTTCTTGTAGGGGGTACATCGATTAAACATTTAACTACATGACAGGCAATTTTAAAACAAATGCAGGATTTACCCGGTAGCCAGTGTAGGTCTTTCAGTATTTGCTCTAAAATATTAAATTTTGATCTACGAGTTAATAACCGCGCTGCTCTGCTTTGAAGCTTTTGAAGTCAACCTATTTCATAATTTGGTGTCCCTACAAAAAACCAGCCTGATGATTATGAAAAAATGCACAAGTAGTTCAGTAGTACTGTCATCAATAAGTTCTCGAACTTTTCCAATATTTATAAGATGGTAGTGGCAATTTTTTACCAAGATATTTGATATGACATTATTTATAATACGGAATTAGATCAAAAGTTCAGCAAGAGTGGCGCGTCTTTTTTGAAAGTCAAACTCGAGAAATGATTTTTAAAAACTCATACCATACGTAGATGTTGACGAGGGTCGCTGTATGCCATGAGATGTTTACGGTTAGTGCCATGGCACAGATACCGTGAATGCAGATTAAAGGCAGCGCCTTCAGGCAGGCAGTTCTTTTATGTGGTGGTTGCCGATCGAAACGCTATAAAATTCTGCTAAGAGTAACGTTGAAAACGTTGAAGGAGAAGATTGAAAGAGCATAATCAAGAGAAAGATTTTGAAGGAAAATGTTCGTGGACAAAGGTAGGGAGAGTAAGATGCAGAGCTGCCAACCCCTAGGCAAATGGCTCCAGTACTTAGTGACCTCTAGTTCAGTATTTTTCAAAGCATTTCAGTACTCACAACAAGAACATGGTCCGACAAAGATAAGACATAGATATGGGACCTGTTTATGAGGGGATTACTTGTGGCACTTGTTATGTCCTTGACATTTGAAGTTGAACTGTCTTTAATTTCAATTGCATGTAAGTACTTTTACATAAAATTCTGAAAGACATTAATTTATTTTCTTTTAGAAAAAAAGATGATCTGGTTCATTTCGTTACTAATCTTTTTATCTTATGGACCTAGACTTTATGATTTCTCTCAATCTTAGTACCGGTAATTAGAGATCTTTTCCCAAGCCATAGCTAATTCCCGTATTTTAGGCTTGTTATCAGTACTCCAATATTTTGGTATTTATTCTGGTACTAATATACTGAAATAAGTACTGGTTGGCAGGTATAAAGATGGTGATAACTCTGAATGGGCAAAGCGATATGGTTTTGAAGTGTGTGAAAAACGGAGGGAGAAATACAACTTACAAAAAGAGACAATCAGAGAGGAAAGTGAAAATAGGAAGAAAGAGAAGCAATGCTATCATGGAGAAGAAAAAAAAGCAAAGAATGAAAGAATTAAAGAAAAAGAGAGACCGAGAAATAATTCTAAAAACTGAGAGACATAGAGAAAAGGAAAGGGAGAGACAGACAGAGAGAGAGGAGAGAGAGAGAGCGTGTGAAAGAGAGCGAGAAGTCATTGTCACAAAAAGCGAGAGAGACGGAAATCGAGATAGAAAAAGACAAATGATTCTTGGAAATACTGCGAAGCAGATTGAGGTGAAGAAAAAGAAAGGGAGAGAGATAATTCTCATAGAGACGAGGAGAAAAGCAACTTCAAAGAAAGCCATAGAGAAAGTGAAAAATAAAAAAGACAGAGGGAGAGGGAGAAAGAAAACTGATACAGACAGGGAGAAATGGAAAGATAGAGAGCGAGAGAAGTTATACTTACAAGGCGTAAGAGCCTGGGAGTAAGGGGAAAAAAGAAAAATACGGTGAAAGAGAGATAGATAATACCAATACAGAATAAAAGGAAGGGAGAAAAGGAAAGAGAGAGAGAGAGGGATAGAGAGTAATAATACTTAAAAATGAGAGCCAGGGAGAAAGAGAAAAAGAGAAAAATAAAGGAAAGCGAGAAAACGAGAGAGGGAGAGAGAGACACACACACACACACAGACAGAGAGAGAGAAAAATGATACTGATGAAGAATAAAGGGCTAGGAGAAAGAGAGAGAGAAATAATACTAACAAAGAGTAAGAGACAACTCAAAGGAAAAAAAGAGAGAGACGTAATACTGACACAGAGAGATAGGGAGAAAAAAGGAGGGTGTAAAAGAGGGAGAGAGAGAGAGGGAAACAGAGAGAGAAATAATACTCACGCAGACGGAGGAACAATGAGAAAAGCAAAGAGAAAAATGGTGAACAAGACAGATGGAGATTGAGGTATCAGAGAAAGAGAAAGATAAGATTACACTGGCGAGGAGTGAGAAACACAGGAAAACGAAAGAAATAGAGAGAAATGGTATTTGTAAACATTGTGAGACACACGAACACAGATAGATAGATAGATAAATAGATAGATGTATAGACAGATAGATAGATAGATAGATAGATAGATAAATAGATAGATAGATAGATAGATAGATAGATAGATAGAGAGATAGACACACGAACACAGATAGATAGAGAGAGAGAACGAGAAAAGGAGATAGAGATAGATAGATAGATAGATAGATAGATAGATAGATAGATAGATGGATAGATAGATAAATAGAGGGAAAGAGAAAAGGAGATAGGATAGATAGATAGAGAGAGAGAGAAAGAGAGAGAAAAAGAGAAAAGGAGATAGAGATAGATAGAGAGAGAGAGAG
>BMAT01005200.1:84257-101839 GCA_019649035.1 Elysia marginata
TTTTTTTTTTTTTTTAGGAGATTCAGCTCAAAACAAGTTTTGGTGGTTTGTGGCATGTTTAGCAAACTTACCTTGCAAACACTTCAATTTAAAATATTCCCTGTAAAGCTTTTCTTTCATTTTCCTTTTTTTCACTTTGGTGTTGGTTGTGTGTGCAGATCATATCCCTGGAGGGCGGGCTGGATACGGTGGTCGAGGAAAGCGGCCGGAACTTCTCCATGGGAGAGCGCCAGTTGCTGTGTCTGGCACGCGCGTTGCTACGGAAATCTAAGGTAAACAGAAATCGCGCCATTTTGGAAATATTTAGTCATGAGTATTTCTAGTTTAAGGGATTTTCTTTCGTTATAATCGAATGCACCTCTTACGCTTTTATTCACATATTGTGGTTTGGTTATAGCACCATGAAGAGGCTGATTAATAATTGTTTTTAAAGTTCTAGGTAACTTGTACATTCATGATTGTGTCCTCGAGTATTCACCACAACAATAAAAAAAACCGCTGTCTTATAAATTGTTGAAAAGAAACGGTAACACAACCAACTCTGTCAAATTTGATTTTTTAACCCCCCAAGGCAGCTCTTTTCATTCAAAATCACAATCGTGTAAACTGTAGATGAAACTATAACCTAACTAGTTTTGAAAACAAAGCATTCTGTGAATCATCTAAATTAAAAAAAAACTTTTTAAAACTCTTGCTCGTACTAGAAAGCGACTTAGAAATGTAACTCTTTCCGGTAAACATTAATTATGTCTTAATCAAGTTTTGTGCTTTCTATGAGGCAGCGTGTTAGCTCAGTTTTCTATTTAAGTTTAACTTAGAATGTTTTACACCTGTATTACGCCTTTCAAGCCAATCCCTGTTCCACGCCTATAATACGCCTTTCAAGTCAATCCCAATATATTTGGTGCCGGGTAGGTCTATTTTCTCTTTTTATCTAAATTTCAAAATAACAGAAATAAATATACCGTTTCCAAAGAGTATTTATAATGTAAAATAAGTTGTGCAACAATTGAAAGCTTTGGAAAATGCATTGTTTAAATAAAAGCGCAGTGAAATTTGAATTTTTCAACCTGTGTTACGTTTGATCTGGTCGCGAAACACAATCAAATTTGACACGCCGTTTCGTCAAGGCTAATTTGCTTTTTTTTCTGAGTCTCGAGATGACTTTGATAGGTTTTTTAATGAAATTTCAAGGCTGCTCTAGACAGCAGTTTTTTTATTTTATTATTTTCCTTTTTTCTGTATGGTTTGTGCAGATCCTGGTCCTTGACGAAGCGACGGGCTCTGTCGACACGAGGACTGAGGCCTTGGTCCAGCAGACGATACGCGACTGCTTCCAGCACTGCACTGTCCTGATGATAGCGCATAGAATCAATACTGTGTGGGACTGTGACAAGGTTCTAGTCCTTGAGGCTGGCAAGGTGAGAATCAATACTGTGTGGGACTATGACAAGGTTCTAGTCCTTGAGGCTGGCAAGGTGAGAATCAATACTGNNGCTGGCAAGGTGAGAGTCAATACTGTGTGGGACTGTGACAAGGTTCTTGTCCTTGAGGCTGGCAAGGTGAGAGTCAATACTGTGTGGGACTGTGACAAGGTTCTAGTCCTCTACGCTGGCAATGTGAGAAATTCCGGCACGACCAAGCAGTTTAGAGATCTATAGTCGATAAAAGCTGAACTCCTTGGACAGGGCTCTGTGAAATGGTGCTGACCTAAATTTTAGCAGGGTCACGTGACCCTTGGGGGGGATACCAATCTTTGTCGGGTTTCCTCTTGCAGATTGCGCATCCCCTCTGTTCTGGCTCGAAAAGGAACATATTAGACAGTATCAATTAACGTTGTGAAATGTTTCTATTCAAAACTCCGCTCCAATACTAAGGATCACGTATTGCATGTAGGTCAAAAACATTGTGGACAGAAAAAAAAACGTTTGAAAAAGCAACACAATGAACGGCTATTAGGGTGAAACTGTAAACTTTACTTTAAGGCTACCACAAACATCAGTTTAGACATCAGTTATACCATGGGCTCCCCAAGACGTGAGTTTTATGGGGGTAAAAGGTAACGTGAAAAGGTATTAAAGTTGAACCAACATTTTAAAGAAATACTAACAACGCACTTATTCCAACTTTTACAATGGTGTTTCACCAAAGATTGCCACCAACAATAAAATAAAAACCGCCGTTCTCCATCAAGTAATGTAGTCTTTTTTTAATTTCATGTGTCAAGTGATAAAGTATTAATTTTATTTTTAATTTGTTTTTATACATTTCAAATCTATGCCTCAAAACAAGCTAAATATAATACTTATAAACAATATGCAGAAGAATGCTTGGTGTATGATATGATAGATTTCTTTGGGGAAAATATTACAAACATCTCGCATCAGTTGCTACTGGGTAAGAGACGAAGCAATATTAGTTTGTTATCCTCTCTGTCCCCAGGCAGTGGAGTTTGCTCACCCTACAGTGCTTCTCCAGAAATCCTGCTCGAGATTCAAGTTCATGTTTGAGGTGATGAAGTCTCAGCCCCGTGGCGCGTCAATCAACGAAGACCCCGCCCACTGCTCTACATCTTCCTACCACGCGGTAGCCAATGAGAGGCCGAGCTCGCTGGTGACGGGCCGCCCCTCCAGCTCGCCCCGCCTCGCGTCACCTTTACTTCAGTCCCCCACGGGGCAGTTCCGTCCAGCGTCATCGCACTCTCCGCTAACAGACACCTCTCCTCTCGCAGACACAACGATATATGACGATGATGCTATGATGTGAATAAAGTTGCAGCTCTTCAACTAAAATTTCTAGCACCGAAATGACCGCTAGAGACAATTATTATTGTGCCAATATAAGCCCTGAACTTATTCTGAGGATGTGCCAATACTATAGTTATGAACTTTGATGCCTAATGACAGTCGCCTCGTTGCAATCTTATTGCGAAAAGATTGAGAGAATTGAAGGAGGACTGCGATATATAGAATCTCCTCAGTGAACTTTCCAAAAAAAGAAAGACAACAACAAGGCTGTGGTGACTCTAATTCAAAGAAGGTTTGAAGAAAACATCGCGGCGTTTCCGTCCACGTACCCTTCAATTTTGTTTTTAAATGATGTTCAATGATAACGTATACTTACCAGTTATTTATCACTAAACGTTTATTTGTTTTGCAGCGAACGTCTGGAGATATCTCATCAGACTTTCTGATTGTCTGTAGATATCTCACCAGACTTTCTGATTGTCTGTGGATATATCACCAGACTTTCTGATTGTCTGTAGATATCTCATCAGACTTTCTGATTGTCTGTAGATATCTCAACAGACTTTCTGATTGTCTGTAGATATCTCACCAGCCTTTCTGATTGTCTGTAGATATCTCACCAGCCTTTCTGATTGTCTGTAGATATCTCATCAGACTTTCGGATTGTCTGTAGATATCTCACCAGCCTTTCTGATTGTCTGTAGATATCTCACCAGATATCTGACCAGCCTTCCTGATTGTCTGTAGATATCTCATCAGCTGAGGAGGTACTAAAAAGAAGTCTACTTGGCCTCCCATACACTTGAAATAATTTGTTTGCTACTACTCTCACATCGTAGTAAATTAAATTGATTCCATAGTATGTATTTTGCTCTGTTTGGGATATTGAAAAGAAAATACAGAATAGGCAGGATAAGGAGGAGATGGAACTTCTAATTAATGTCAAGGTCTGGAACTGCAAAACGCCCTTTGGAAGATGGGAAAGCGAATGGGGCCGAGGTGGGAGGAGGGAAAATAAGAAATTCGGTGAAGAAACCGTTCATTGCGGCCCTATGAGCTAATACTAAAGGGGATAAGATTGGATCATCGAAGTTTTTATGAGGCCTATACTTATCCAATGGCAGGAAACAGATGTCCGCAAATTTCAAATTTTCCCTGAGGTGTAACAGTTACAGTACTAATTTTGTTTGTTTTGTGTGCCTACCTGTTTGCTCTTCTTATGATTTCTACCACCTTAACTTTTTCTTCTTGTCCTGGTATTTATTTCATTGATCGAGATAGGCTACGCAAACATTATACAAATCGCAGTACTTGCACTCTCTTTTGGTGGCTCCATTTTCGGGGCTCAGCATTTTCTTGGGTGGATAAATTAAAAATGTAATTTTGTTACACAAGCTTATGCAACTTTTGTCTCCCTCTATCCCCCCCCTCCCCTGTATAGAATCTATTACTCTTGTGTATTATATTTTCAAGTAAAGAAAATTAGTTTTTGTAGTTAATAAGTATAAAATACGCTCTTTTTTAATTGTATACTGGACCCGTGATGGCTACTTATGGTGCTCTAGTCATTCCCTTCATTCTTTTTTCGCTTGCTTGTTGCTTGTTGTTGTTCTTCTTCTTGTTCTTGTTTATGTTGTTGTTGTTGCTGTTTTTGTTGTTGTTGTTGTCATTGTTCTGATGTCATGTTTTCCCGCAGTTTGGTCATGAAACTTTGCGCACAGGTTTTGAAATTTCATGTAGCCCAGGTAGCAAGGGTTGCATTACTAAAAAATATATATTAATATATTTGATTCGGATTACATAAAGTTGAATCAAGGTACTCAAATATCTTTAAGTTTTTTAAACTTTTTAAAATTTCTCTTAACTATTGAAAAATGGTAATTGTAAATAGTTCATTTTATATTTCTTTTTTTTGTAATTATTATAATGATCTAAATACTAGCATAATATTTGCGACTACAGCTACAACTGTAAAAAGAAACTGAACTATCAAACAGATATTTGCATCCATCATGATCACCATTATTATTATCATCATCATCATCATCATCATCATTATCATCATTATCATCATCAATATCATCATCACTATCAATCAATCAATGAATCAATATCGTCCATCATTACGGTTATTATTATCACAAAAGTAATTACATAATTATATTCTATTAAACTACATGATATTGAAGCTTTCATTGTTGTAATCAACAACGTCACTTTCTTTTTTCATTTATGAAAACGTGTCACATTTCTAATTCAAACTTAAAGCATTCCATTTGAATCGAAACTTTACATATGAAGCCTTTTAACTATGGCCCTGTGTGTTTGATAGATGTTCTTGTAAACTGTCGAGTTAATCAAGACGATTTCAGTATAATTATTTGGGATGTTAATTTTAATAAAAACTTAACCTAGTTGCTTGGAATTTGCAAAGGTATAGAAATATCAATACCTTTACTTTTACACTTCAAGTTCAAGTCTTCTCACTTTGTTAGTACATATCATTTAATAGTTTTTGCAGCTTTAATACTATTATTATTATAATTTTGGAGATATTGCAAGTGCAATAGAAATATGAATTGTTAAGCGTGTTCCATCAAAGTTTCGCCCTGCTTTGCACATGCCGCAAATCAAGTCAGTAGTTAGCAGACTCTTTCTGAGTGGATTTACGTTTGTACAGTTTTGCCTATTTGTTGTTTTCTAACATTAATAACGTGACAAAATTATTGGATGTTAAAATGGTTAAAAGTACATTATGTATATTAATGCAACGATGCTTTCCTCTATGACTTAAAAACAAAATTTGAACTACGTTTGGATTCCCCGAAGAAATCATGAATGCTTTTTAAAAAAAAACACATCCTTTTATGGTTACTAAGTTACTGAGGATTTCAAATTGTTCCTTTTCGCAAGAGCTGTCCTTTGAATGGCGAAATTGTGATTGCTCAGAAGTATGTCTGTTTTTCTGTAATCAATTGTGTGTTTCCATTTTGCTATTCAAATCAAATAATTGATTGTAATTCTTGTGCCATTCTCTTCATAAAATTTGGTGAGAAATAAGAATCAACTGTTAAGAGTAAAAGTTGTAATCTAGGTTTTATGCAATTCAAAAAGGGGATTCTTAAAAAGTTTTGTTAAGTTTTCTGCCCTCATATGACTTGATTGTCAGCTTGTATTTACATGATTCAACCTACGTACGTTTAAAATAAGAAACTATCAATCGGTATAGTATACTATATATTGCTAAAAAAACGTAGAAACCAATAAATGCTTTTTAATGTATTCGAAAGCTGCTGGCGTACAAACACAAGATCGTTTTAAACAAATAGGAATTGATGAGCCCTAAAAGTAAAACTAGCGGAAAACAAGAATGGGAATTTTTTTTTATGTAAAGAGGGTTTGTCAACTACATGTAAACAACAAGAATTGAATACTGTCAGGCTAATTAGCTAGTTGGATTTCCTAGTTTTCGAAGTCACGCGCGTTTAGTTCGATGTGACCGAGACGCGAAATTTAAGTCTCTCAATTTTCGAGGATTTCATGCAAAGCAGTTACAAGTACACGGCTTTTTAAAAGGTTCTCAATTTAGTGGTGAAAGTGATTTTTAGTCAGTGGATAACGGAGGCACATTAAACCAGTTACAGGGATAGACAAACGGATTGAGACTAAGGGGAAGATGCTTGCATGTGGCATGATTCCAACTCTCTAGTTCTACCAGCTTCCCCGCCCATAGTACTCGAAGTGGAGGCTTCAAATGACATCATCAAAGGAGAAATTTTATCGGCCATTTTTTGTGAAACGCATTGCTTTTTACCTTAAATAATTCCAGATAGTTTTTGGTCGTTATCTTCTCTTACAAGCAAAACTAAAAGTGCATGTTCGTTTGCTAACGGTAGGGGCTGTTTGAGGGACTCGTTCTTATCCATTGCTCGTCTTAATAAACAAAAATGTTATCAGTATACATGTAATATAATTTTATTCACCTTTATACTAGCATCTTCATAACAAGAGCGATACACTCTTTCTTGTCCGTTATTTTTTTGTTTGCTTTTATTTTTATGAATGTTAACAATGAATTAAACTTGTTGCTTTGTTCATTTGTTTATAATATGTTCTCCAATGCCATGACAATGAATCTCGACATTTTGTTTTTTTGTTCGATTAAAATTTTAAATTAGAAATGAAATTTATTGTAGATTTTGCCTCTTTGTTTGCCTTCCAAGAAATTGCCATAATTTTTGTTGGTCTTCATAATTATAAAATACCATGTTTTTTTTATTTACATAGTGAACATCCTCCCTCCAAGGACGAACTATGTTTGTGTAAGTTTTGTCTACTGATTCAATGCACACGTCAAATAAAAATTAAGTTCAATCGATGTTTTGCTGATGGACTTTAGGGGTTTGTTAGTTTTAAAAAAAAAATATTTTAAAGATGCAAAATATTTGTATAGCGCGACCTACTTTGAAACTTGAATTATACTTGTAGATTGCATGTACATACATATTGTAAAATAATATTGTCTCTGATACTGGTTACATTTCTTATAGTTCTTGGTCACTAATTCAATTCATTCTTTGAACTTAATAGTGAATTCGATGGAAACGAAGTTTTCTCTCTTTAAATATTATTTATTGTTGAAATTTTAAATTAATTTTTGTTAACCGCAATCTCTAAAATAGATCCAGAACTCGCTCTTTAACAGTAGCCTAAGCCTGCATGGCGGTGGGTTCAATGAGGGAAGGGGAAAAGGTTATTTGAAACACAAAAAGATGTAGATGAAATAGTTACAATCCAGCATTGCTTGAAGTTTACATTATTTGTCCACGAAAGGTGTTGCGCGTAGTAAAACAACCTAGCTGCTGCATCATGATGAAGGTTCAGATTCACGGTTTTCACCTTAATCTACCTCTTGGTGCGGAATTGTTTTTGTTTTTAAATGGTGTTCTGAGACTGCTTTATTGTAAGTTAAGTAATGCTTTTTCATATTGTGCCACATAAAGGGTGCGCAATCTGTAAGAAGAAAGGCGGAAGAGGCTGGCGTTTTCTAAATAGTGACTTAGATTTCCCAAGTTGTGACGTACATTTAGGTCAGGAATATAACCATGAAGCAAACAATAAGCCCAATTAATTAAAAAACTCAAATCATCTGACAACAATTGATGTTAACAAACATGGTACGTATGGAAATTACTAGATAATTGTCAACACTTTAAGTACTGCATGTCAGTGTCCTTGAAGCGTGACGTCCTCAAAAAGATACATTATTGTTTAATCTCATCCCAGTTTCCTCTACTATTGATGGCGTCTGTCACATAGATATTGTATTTTGCTCACCTTGAAAAATGCAGCGGCGAAATTAAACTAGCGTATGATACAAAAGTGTTGTTCTATCTTGTGTTCTTTTGGTTTGTATTAAAAAATTCATTGTACTAACAAATGCAGTACTTAGTGTGTGAATTTTCCTTGTTACTCTGAACAGTTTCAGCTCGGACCCATCCATGGTCCCGGTCAACCTTCAATCATTTAATCAAATAAAGAAATCAAAGTCTTTCTGGAAATTCTACAACTCCTAATTAAGAGAGGAATATTTTATAAGAAAAGTAAAAGAACAGATCGCCATGATAAAGACAATATATGCTGCGAACGCCGAAACTTTTAAATATATGATTCATACGAGGCGTACCTTCAATGTTATCGTTTTTTCTCTGTAGATAAGCAAGTCAATTTTTTAAAAGGAAGGTATATATTTTAGCTCTTAAAATATTGACAAAACAAGTAAGCTGTCGGCTTTACGCCTTCGTCAGACAAAAAAAAAACGTGTAAGACACTAACTTACATAAATATGGACGGGACTAACAATAAAAGAAAAGCAATAATATTATTATAAAAAATATAAAATATGAATGATGAGATAAAAATTAAAAAATAAACTATAAATCTAGATATAAATCTATCTGCAGGATATCAAAGAAAAAAAAAGAAAGAAAAAAAAGGGGGGAGGGGGAGGGGGTACTAGGGGAAGGGGCATGAGGATCCACGAAATTGTAACTTAATTACATAGTGAAAGAAATGAAAAGAACTATCAATGAAAAACGAGAGTTGTTTACAAAAAAATAAGAATGTATCAATTAGAATTAGATCTAGATCTGAACCTATCCGTTTTTTCTCTGTGTTTGTTGTTTATGGCTAAGTGTTAGTGTGCTTCCGGATTCAAATGGTTGCCTTTGGTGCGATTGGGATCTTCCCGTTCAAGTAAGCGGATCGCTTAAAGAGTCTAAGTAAGGACCTTCGCCATGAAACCCCTTTTTAAGGAGCGTAGTGGCGACATGGTATAAGCTATGCATCTCTTAGTGATTGAAAGATTTTAAAGGTATGAAATTTCATACCTTTAAAATCTTTCAATCATTTGATTACGCAGTGGCTGTCTCAACTATTTATTCGCTTCTCTAAGTGGCAAGGCGGTGGGTGCCGAAGCTACTATAAATCGAAGGTTTGAATCATACTAAAGGCAGACATTTCAGGCATTTCCACTTAAAGCCTACTTATACTGCTAACTTCATACCTCTAAAATCTTTCAATCATCTGATTGCGCAGTGACTGCCTCCACTATTTATTCACATTGTTTAATGTAGTGTATAAACTTGCAGATGCAGCTACAGCTTATGATATGAAAAGTATTTTAACGAAATTAATTCACCCTGGTCATTGCGGTTTTATGTTAGGGAGGCTCACTGGTGATAACATTCGTCTTGTTTATGATGTACTTGGTATAGCAAAACAACAACAAAAGAACAGATTATATTTATTGGTAGACTTTGAAAAAGCATTCACCCCTATTTCATGGCATTTTACGGTCACCTATTAAACTAAAACAATGCTAGTAGCCTAAGCATTTTGTCTAGGGTAAATACTTAGAGTTTCCACTTCCAGTAAATTGTTCAAACGTGAAAATGCAACATGCATTATGAAAACAGCTTGGCGATAGAACTATTATTAGTTTTTTTATTGTTTAAGTAGAGCGGTGGTGGTGAATAGATTCAGCCGGTCTCTGTCTTGTCACTTGCAGTACGAGTATTCGTGCCGGGGTAAAAGAGTGCCTTGAAAGTTCTTCTATACTTGCTATTGAAGTGGTAGTAGATTGCAATATTGACTGCGGTGCTAGAGATCTCGATAATTTGCTGCAGTCCTTGGAGGAAGAAATAGAGCGATCTGTTCCGGCCCATGTCATCGAACGTATCGATAGCCAGTGAGAAGGCTTCTATGATGCTGTGTGGCGTGGTGCCGGCTACAAAAACAAAACACAAGATGTTCACTGAGCGAACTACGCGAAGCTCTTTAGAACTAAGAGCACTGCCTTTGTTTTTATCAACAATGTCAGGATTGTGGGTTTCAATATGCGCCTCGGAAGTGGCCTTATTTAAATCTAAGTCACCTCTTGCTGACGTCATCTTCTGACGGGTTTTAGCTGCTGAGCGAAGTTTCAGAGTCATGGTGAAAACGCAGACGATGACAATACCTTGGGAGACGTACGGCAAAACAATCCTGTTGGCGTAGGTTACGAATTTGTCGATCCTTACGGCAAGTTCCTCGTTTCTTAACCAGTAACCTAATCTAGTTCTGTTCGTGCCCCGCTCCGTGTAAGGCCGCAACTGGTCCAAAGTTAAATATGGCAGGAAATACGCAACGACGCCGACATAGATGGTGAGGACAGTGATGGCTGACTTTCGCGGCGTGAAAAAATTGCGGAATGTTAGGGGTATCGCTATGCACGCACATTTCTGGATCGCCGCAAACACAGTGAGAAGAATGGACACGTTGAACCACATTCTCCCGTACTTGGCAAAGATAAAGGAAAGATGACGCGTGTTGAGGTAGGGACTCTCATCAAACACGCTTTGCACGGCGTTCAGAAGTCGCCCCATGAAGTAGAACATGTTGTACAGGAGATCCGAGATGGTCAGTCCGAGGAAGTTGATCGCCATACCGTCGCGAAGTCCTCCACGTAGAAACACCGTGACGTTGATGAGGTTAGTGGAGATGGCCACCAGCATCATCACAGGGCAGCCCAGGTAGTAGATAAACGTTGAGATCAGCTTGCCTGGGGCGGTTTGAAACACGTCCAGCTCTGATTGATCGTTAGGAGGAACGTGGAGTAGCCCTGTTGTGGTCGAAGCTAAAGACTTCATAGTCATAGTGAAAATCGAAGACTAATTCCGGTTGTACACACCTGTTCAAATGAATAATACTTGAAATAATTTTAATAGCTAAGTTTTTCTTCTGGCGTCAATTCAAGTGGAAGAAAAGAAAAGTGTGGGGTGGTGAGTTTTTTTAAGTTATAGCGAAAACTCAGAATATTTCAAAATGAACTTCTTCTTCTCACTTAGCACCTGTTCTAAAACACCCGCTCTTCATAGTTTATGTACCTCTTATGTACGGTTGAATTGTAACCTTTAGAAAAAACAACAAAACAGTAAGCAAATTATTACCATATTAGTAACAGACCGGAGGTAACTTAATCAGGTCGAAAGTCGTCTAGCTAGAGGGAGGTGTTCCTGAATGTGCCTCCGTTGTCTTGGCTTTTTTTTTTTACATTTTACATTTTTAATATTTATATCGTAATGGCACACCTCTGTCTCAGGTTTAGAGCTTGTATTAAATTCAGTCTATCACCCTTTAGTTATCTCAAACACCGGAAAACCGCCTCTGGTTAAAGTCCGTAATTTTTTTTGCATATTTTATTTTGCCCGGATTTTATTCAGAGAGGACAATGAAATGCGGGGTCGATAAGCCAACTGAACTCTGTCTCGGGGACTACGCGTGGTGCGTGGATGTAGCAAGAGCAGTAAGTTTAGGCTGTAACAACTTGATATGATAGGTGGAGATAGTTGAAATGATTAAACAAATTCACACTCGTAGTTGGTTTCCCTAAGACTTGATCCACGTACCTGTACCATAGGTGATTACTGCACAAAATGTGCTGCTATATCCTTATCCCCGTACCATAAGGGATTACTGCACAAAATGTGCTGCTATATCCTTATCCCCGTACCATAAGGGATTACTGCACAAAATGTACTGCTATATCCACATCCCCGTACCATAGGTGATTACTGCACAAAATGTGCTGCTATATCCACGTACCCGTACCATAGGTGATTACTGCACAAAATGTACTGCTATATCCACGTCCCTGTACCATAGGTGATTACTGCACAAAATGTGCTGCTACATCCACGTCCCCGTATCATAGGTGATTACTGCACAAAATGTGCTGCTATATCCACGTACCCGTACCATAGCACTGGTGATTACTGCACAAAATGTACTGCTATATCCACGTCCCCGTACCATAGGTGATTACTGCACAAAATGTACTGCTATATCCACGTACCCGTACCATAGGCGATTACTGCACAAAATGTACTGCTATATCCACGCACCAATAGCTTGGTGTTCTCGAAGAGACATGGCTAAAGCTCATAATAAATTATTGTCTTTGAATCACTAACTTTTTGGTCTTCGGCATGAACGATGTATTGGGTCTCTCAAAATATTCAGAGCGCTTGCAAAACATCGTATCTTTTCTATTTTTTTCTGAAAGGTTTGTGATACAAAAGAAAAAGGTTTAAAACTCTTCTCTGAAGTTGTGTGATGGTAATCTTCACATTTTTAACAGAGAAAAGTGCTGATTTTTTTTTTGCATTGATATGATCGCAACATATGAAGATAATGTGCTGTTAATAATCACAGTCTGTGAGTGAATTTTTATACATAGATCTAGCAACCTGACTATTAGTTTTAGTTTGTCATTCGTCAAAAATTCATATTGTTGATGGCAAAATTTTTCATATTGTTACTCCTAAAATTTCAAGACAATATCAAAAAGTTATTGCCATAAAGTAAATGGCGAAGCTGCTAGATAAATCAACCACGAAAATATGCATAACATTTTCAATAAAATTGTACGAGGAACTAGTGTAATCTTTTTTATTATTAACTTGGTTCCTGATTTTCGAGTGGGAAGTAAGGTCATTCAAATGCAGTTTCCAAGAAATCTGCGAGTGCGGGCTGAAGAGCAAGTTCCATTTTTACACAGCTCTAAAAGCGCTGTCTTGGCAGATTTGAACTTTGACACACGTAGGCCTACTCTCAAACCCTTGTGCCATCGTAAAATTTTTAAAAAAGTGTATAACTATAATGACTTCATTACCCCAACAAATTTCACCCCTCAAAACAAACTCTGACGCAACAATGCACATGACAAAATGGCCACCTCCAACGACATTCTAATCAAACAGTGTTCTGTTATTTCTACAGCCGAGGGATGCTGTGCTGGACATATTAGAGCACAAATAAGTCCTGTTCCGGGAAAATGTGATTTTCTGAAGGTTTCCGTTGAAAGTTGGGTGAGAAACCTTTTCTAGGAAAAGACTTACACAGAGACAGACAACTGTTTGTGACTGCAAGCGTTCATGCTGGCCAATAAGTGCATCGGAAACAACTCGTCCAGAGGCCTAGACTATGCCAAGAAGGAAAATTGAAAAGTTAGCGAGAAAGAAATTGCCCATAATTTGCAGATATTAAAACGCCTGAAACGCCTGGTGCAACATGTAGAGACTTTTCAATTGGGGCTCTGTAAAGTCGCAGCGCGCCTACACACGAGTCTTTATACTCACGATGCACTAAAAACCTGGAACTTCCGACACTGCTAAAAATTTCAGACCAGAGCCCGGATCTTGCGATCATCGTAGTCCTTTCTGGATCCCCAGCTTCACATGTATCTAAAGGGCAACAATTACGACAATGATGATGATGGTGATGACGTGATTGCAGATGTTTGCCGATGGTGTCGTGCTCACTCGCCGGAATTCTTCTCCGACGGGATTCGCCAACAGGGCTGACATCGCTAACTATGCATCGATTGTGATGTTAAAAATCATCAAACAAAATCGAGCTATTGGGCATGTAGTGGAGAGCCCATGCCTCCGTTTGGCGAATGATTTGTTTGTGAACTATTACAAATAAAAAAAAGTAACGCTAAAACGGAACTTACTCTTGAGCCCGCTCTCGTATGCCATTGAACGTCCACTGAATTCCAGTACAAATACAATATGTAATTCAGAAATAATGACCTTGCCTAGAGTAGGTAGAATATTTTTAATCGACATTTTATGCCAAATTGATCAATTTTCCTCTCATCTTTCTTGATCAAACTTTGAGTTTATTCCCGTATGAAATACTAGAACAGGCATAAAATTATATTGACCAAGTCATTTCGACGTAGGTCGAGTCAACAGAATTTTTGAAGATTGCCCACTGATAGTAATACTGTGACTCCCATAAAAATCATTAATTCTATGTTTGCAGACGAGTGTCTTTATTCAACCTGTAATATTTGATGTGCACGGGAATGCTTTGTTGGAGAAATACAATGCCTCTGGCATTAAAATGGCTTAGATTTAAAATTATGGTCCAAGATAAGTCAAATGTCTGTAGTAATAGAGTAATAACAAAGAGATACCTCAAAGACAAAAACTGAGTGTAAACTAATTGAACAATCATACTATTTATATTATTAACATTAGCAGTGTTGCTTAAGTAAATAGTATGTGTGTTTCTGTAGAGACGCAAATATTATAATATTATGAATGGGGTATTTTCTTGAATCGCACTTATTTGAGGTTGATTAGCGCTACGCATCTGTAATTGATGTTAAGGATAAAGCAAAGCAATTTTTTCTGCTGCAATAGGACCATGAATTTGTTAGGAGAATCGATTATCTTTTGACAGTCCTTTAAATCATAATGCAGAATGGCATACATAAATATTGGCACGCGTATTTGCATGCAGGCTACACCAGCGACCAAGCACAAACCGTAACAGTCAGTGTGGAGACAAGGTTCAAGCTATCAAGGCTCTCAGCCGAGAACAGCCCGCACTTGAAGCTCTATGATGATGCCTACAGGTCGTCGGGATGGATCTGGATGATTTTAACTTCGACATCGCTCACTATTTATCTATCCATCGAACATGGGTTGTTATTTTTTGTGTTGTTGTTTTTTTATTTTTAGATCTAGGCCCTAGCTGTCAAAGAGACAGAGATCTCTCGAGATGCCATACCTAATCAGGATTGATCACAGCATCCCCCTAATTTTAACCGCAAAAGCACCCAGTTCACCCGCATATTCATCCTCATACGGTGACAGCCAGTCCTTGTTCGATAAGAACATCTTCCCACCTGACAATGCCGACTGCATTAAGAAATGCACTCACACCCAAAGACCTTTCGTTACTGCGACACGGACAAAGCAACAAAGTTTATCTTATTGTTCAGGACGCTGCTAGATATACAACAAAAAACCGCCCAAACCGAAGTCTAATGATCTGAATTTCTCAGATTGGTAATGCAAAGTTTTCTACATGTGAGGTGTCTTTTTACCCTTTGGCTTCGTTAGATTTGAACTCATAAGTCTAAGTACATAATGCTCAATTCTCTTTATTCGAAGTTTATTTGGAAACCTACAGGCAGTTTTTTTTTCTGATCCCTGGCAGTTCTTTTTCCACGGCGACATGAAAGTTCACTGATAAAACTCACTGCACAAAGTTGCCATCCCAAAACCCACACAAAACTGTTTATGGCGCATGGAATTAATTTGTTTCTTGCGTTTACGCAAGGGCAAGGTGAGAGATAGAGAAAGGTGTTATAGAATTGAACAGTGGATTAGCAAGTAAACCTGGTCCTTCGAGCATTTTCCAATAACATTTTCACGATTCAAAAGATTTTTTTAATCCCAAAAGATTCGAATTATGAATTTTCTACTGGATCAACAATTACTTTTGTGCTAAGTAAATGTAGTCAAAAGACATTTCAATGATTCTAGCGGAAAACAGCATAACTCACAAAACTACTATGATATAAAAATGCTATTAACTTAAGTTACATTACATATCGAGGTTTCTTTAGAACAATTCTAAAACGCCTTTAAATGAATCGAGTCTTTGCATGAGACAAACTAATAACCTAAGACTTTATGTGAAGTAACATATCATCATTAACTGACTCTTCCTCCAAATGGTGGTCGTAGCAGACTATTTTCAATGCACCAGTAGTGTAATAAAAGACTGTATTCTTAGCAATCTTGTGTTTTGTTTCTTTATTGCAGAATTAGAAAGAGAGTTTTATTCCACACTCAGCTCGACTGTAAACCACATATGCAATTTTTGGGGTCCAAATTGCTTGTGATATACAGATGATCTATGCCTTTTTGATAGCAGTACTGTGGCGTTGCTAATGAAAGGTAAAGTTTTAGAAAGCTTCTGTGTTTCATGGGGTTTGAAAGTAAATAGTAAGACATTCAAAATGCACTAAATTACAACAGATAATCACAGTAAAAAATAGTAGGCCTCATGATGGATGGCAAGATAATAATATTTATACTAATGATAAAAAGATGGTAATCTCAATGATAACAGGACTAGAAATACTTTAAAAGAATATTTTTAAAGCATAGTTGTAAACAAGACAAAAGTTAGACTAATAAACTACTTCCACTTAAAATTGTCGTCACGATGATGAAGGAGATAATAATAATAATGATGATGATGATGATGATGATGATGATGATGATGATGATGATGATGATGATGATGATGATGATGATGATGATGATAGTAGTGATATGGCGATGATTCTTTTTCCAATTCAAACCAATCAGTCGATACATAATTTCATGTTGAAACAAATCAATGCTCAGTCAGGCAGACAATTTCTAACATCATGAGTACCACAGTTAAGTATACGAACGATACCAATTATTAATAAAAGAAAAGTTGCCACTCTCGCAGACACCCGCACACGCACTCCCCTCTGAATTTCTTTCTCTCACTCTCTCTATTTGTCTATACTTTTCTCTCCTCCCTCCTAAAGAACAAACAAATGCTTTCACTCTTCTTAATTAACCCCGCTCAACACAACACCCACCTCCTTAATTGAGCTCTCCATTTCCCAACAGAGTTAGCTAAAATAATCTATAGGTGTAGTACCATAAAATGCTTTATGGCTTTGAGAAAGAAGCCACTGACAAATCGTTTGTTTCCTTTGGTTGACCTGAATTCAAGTACCCTGGAATTCTAAGCGTTGTATCAACCTTTCCTATACACCGTGAACCGAAAACGACCTAGACACCTCTAATGCATCTGTAACTTGGTGCTGAGTGACGTCACATACCCCATCGCACGATGTCATCTAAATTTTTCCAGTTCCTCAACATTTGAACGGACCAAATTTCCAATTTATAGTGTTTTTGTCAATTGTTATAGTCATACAAACCACACACTCCAACTTCGTGGGTCGTTTTCGACCCATACATTTTTTAAGAAAATATGTCCGGGGTCGAAAACTAAATAACCTATAACCATCATAATATATCGACTTGGAGCAGACCGTTTACGTTGGTAGATGTACAGCAATGTTGTTTCAAACCGGAAATGACAGCCACAAATACGACTACTACCACTACAACAACAAAACCTACTACTACTACTGCTGCTGCTGCTACTACTACTACTACTACTAATAATAATAATAAAACTACTGCTGCCGCCGCTGCTGCTGCTACGGTACTACTACTACTACTGCCGGTGCTACTACCACTACAACTACTACTACCACTACTACTGTCGGTGCTACTACTACTACTACCACTACAACTACTACTACCACTACTACTACTATTACTACTACTACTACTACCACTACTGCCGCTGCTACTACTACTACTATTACTACTACTTTTACTACAACTACTACTAACTATTACTACTGCCGCTGCC
>BMAT01005200.1:112399-132816 GCA_019649035.1 Elysia marginata
ACTTTACTTAGCCAAATCTCTGCAGTGAAACCCAAACAACTGAGCTCCTTCACAAGAACTAGCACAATGAACTTTACTTAGCCAAATCTCTGCAGTGAAACCCAAACAACTGAGCTCCTTCACAAGAACTAGCACAATGAACTTTACTTGGCCAAATCTCTGCAGTGAAACCCACACAACTGAGCTCCTTCACAAGAACTAGCACAATGAACTTTACTTAGCCAAATCTCTGCAGTGAAACCCTGGACACAACTTAATGAGGTTTGAGGGGTCAAGAAAAAAAAAGGCAGACGGTTTCAAACAGGATGACTACAGTAAAAATGGAAGCCTGCAGAACCTTTCTGTTGGGCAAAAATATACCATGTAATAAACTATATACAAACATCTTTGAACATTAGTCCCCGCATATATTTACAGGCTTGGTGTCAGTATTAGTTATATTTCTTTTATAACAAACGAAACAGAACACGGCAATCAAATACAAACAGAGATTGGTAAAAGAGCTTCGAAGAGAAAATTCATTGCTGTATTCTGTATGTTTTGTTTAACTATTTCTGAAGAACTTGAACCTACAGAACTCAAGGTGTGTTTCCACCTCAGAACAAAAGTAAAAAAACAAAATGATTCCGGCTCTACACACCTACAACCCATTGCTGAACACAAATGTGGCAGTTCTAATTCACTAAATTAAGTGATCATAACTTCTTTTTATCTTTAATGCCAGCTAATTGCAGATATGATTATTTTGTTGGGTTTTTTTCGTTTTTTTTTTTGCAGTTCATGACCAAGCTTTCCAACTAAATATGTGTTTGACTTGAGAGTTTCCAGTTCAGTATTATTTGATTTTTTCTTCAGGGAAATTATACTAGATGGCCCTTCACAAAGCATTTGCATCACCGAGATGAATATAATGCAAGCCAGGTCACAAAAGCAACATATTCATGTCTGCTCTATGTAATAAAACAAAGCAAGATATATATATGTGTACATGTATATATACATAAAGCTTATACTAGAATCACCGAGGTGTATGATTTCATGTAAATAAATGTAGACGTTTTTTTTTTTCAATGCAAACTCCATAGCATTCCTGTGAACCCTTGAAAAAACAAGAGCAATAAGTTAAAAACGACATAACAACATATCAAGATAATGCTGCCGCTACTAGAAAGGAAAAATAACTGGGCAAAGACAGTAAAAAAAAATAGAGAGAGAAAGAGAAAAATGCATATTTTCTTCTTTTTTTTTCAATTCACACAAACAAAAAAAACTATGAAAATACATACTTTTTCTTCACATTGAGAACTTTGCCTTTGACACATAAAATATTCAAAAGCAGATATCAAATGCTAGATATCAAATGTACGTATATTTACACAAGTTCATATAATTTGAACAAAGCAAAATATGGCAGTCATAGAAATCAAACAAATGTTCAACTACCATTTCTACAATAAAACACAAACAAAAGTTACAACTTCCAAACACCAGTTCGGAGTTCCTAATTAACAGTGGGCTTAAAATGATAAAAGTTGCCATTTTAAAAACCTACTGCATTTATTCAATTTATAGTCACCATTTGAACAATTTTTTTTCCTTTTGTAAATATTTGCATACAACTATTAGAACCTACTTTAAAATCTAAATATAGGTCTCTAAAGGCAGTGAGAAAGGCTTTATATGAGCGAGCTATATTTATATATATATATATATACAGACTGGCACATAGAAATTATTAGGATCTCATACACTACTAACACCGCTGTATTGGCTGAAAATTAGATAAGAAGAAAAAGAAAGCACAGGAAAACAATTGTCCAAAACCTAATATAAAGTATAAAATAGTGTTTTACTAACAATTCTAACAATTAACAGTGTTACTAACCCAAATAGCCTTTGAGACATTTCCCCCAATATGTTGATATTGAAAATCATAATTGTTGAATCGTAAAATATTGGCACTTTTTAACAATTTCAATTTCTTTTATACCTGCTAATAAAATCAAGAAGAAAAAATAACTATCTCTTCAGTCCTGATAATTTCATACGGCCACAAAAAAATTTAAAAAAAAACACAAGATTTTTTTTTCAGTTTTCAAAGCAAAAAAACAAATATATAAGGAAGACAATTATTACATGAAATGAAAGAGCTTCAATGTAACGCTTTGAAATAAGTAAAAGCTGCTTGCAATAACAGATCTGACTTCTTCGACAGCCTTGTCCATACGTCAAGACAACACTGGACTATACTAGAGAGCCTGAGAATCATTTGAAGGCAATGAAATCTTACACTGGTGAAAAGATAACCAGCACAATTTATTGAAAAAAAAAAAACAACAACAAAAAACAAATGAAGTTTGCACTAAAGCCTCTTGAACTGGGCTTTGATTAGTGAGAATGGCAACAAGTTTCTGACGCTGCTGCTGCAAAGTATCACAAATAAACACTTCTGCTGCTGCTCGTCTATGATAAATGGCAATTATTGGCAACCAATAATGGCATTGAGGAATAATCAGTTCATAATTCACAGCAGTTCCGGCTTCTATGGTGGTCGCTGCTGATGCTTTAACAGTTGCTGCTGCCTTTTCTCTGCAAAAAAGTCACAAATCAAGACGAAAATAGGATGCTGTGAGTTGTTGGATAGTCATAATGGCTAACGTGGGAAACAATAAACAAAACAAAAATAAAACAACTGTGATTAGATTGATGGTTTATGTCGCTGTGACAAAAGGTCGTTTTGCGTAAAAGACAACTTTCAGTGCATAATTAATTTACTCAGTGAACATTTCATATTAATTTTTAAAAGGTCCCATTTAATTCTAATAGTTCTAGCTGAAAGCAGTGAATTTATTTATGTTAAAAACGAAGTATTATAGATACTCTCAAGACTTGCATCATCAGTACAAAGTTCCCACTTTTTAAAATTCATGTCAGAATCACCCGTGACTTAAAAAGTGTGACTTTTTTCATGTCAGAATCACTCGCGACATAATGGGTTCTGTGCTCAAAATATTGTGTTCTGTTAAAATTATTTGTGTTCAAAATGTCCCTTTCAGCCCATTACATATTTCAATCAATATTATTTGACATAGTTTTAGTCCTGAAACATTTTCTTTAACTTCAAAGCCTGACATGACATCACTCGCGACACGTCACATGACCTTTTGTCACAGGCACTTATACATATATTGCTCCGTATATAACAAGGAGCTATAAGCTGAACCTAAAAGATGTAGGCCTATTAGCCAAATAATCGTTTTAAAAACTATGAATTAAAGTGGCTGTCATGAGCAATCGCATAGATTTGTGTCAATGAGGCTTTTATTTAAAAGTCTTCACACTTTTTGACACTGCAAACATTTAAGAAAATGAAAGTAAACTTACTTTATAGATAGTAAAACTTAACTGGTCAGGAGTGAACTTTAAAAACATTTCTCACAACTGGCCATATGTAAAATTATTTGGTTGCCGGTAGTTGTAAGAAATCTAAAGACAACCTTTGAACCTGATATCAATTCCATTTATTCTACACGGTTCATCATTTCCCAATAATAGAATAGACAGCAAATGTAAAAATACAAAAAAAATTTCTTGCATTTTACACCTGAAAAAAGAAACATGAATATTCTTCGAAATAAAAAAAAACAGATGTTCTAAAATGTAAAACAACAATGTTTTAAAAAAATTAAAATACAATCCGAAAGACAGATTTATGTGTCACGGGGGTACTGTTTAAGTAAAATTGACAACAGGGATAATAATATTAATAGAAGTAGTGATGATGTCAAAGGGGGAAAAAAAAACAAAACAAACATTTGTACACATCTTTCATTGCTCCCGAAAGTTAGGCATGTAGTGTGGCTTCAGCTATGGGCTCTTTGGTTTTGTTGCAACAAATCAAGACTTTCTGTCCATCATACATCAAAGACTTGATCATAATAATGAATACTAGCACAATGTGGATCTGTCTATCATACATCAAAGACTTGATCATAATAATGAATACTAGCAAAATGTAGACCTGTCTATCATACATCAAAGACTTGATCTTAATAATGAATACTAGCACAATGTGGATCTGTCTATCATACATCAAAGACTTGATCATAATAATGAATACTAGCAAAATGTAGATCTGTCTATCACACATCAAAGACTTGATCATAATAATGAATACTAGCACAATGTGGATCTGTCTATCATACATCAAAGACTTGATCATAATAATCAATACTAGCACAATGTGAAACAAAGAGCTCTGGGCACAATCACAAAAACAAAGAGCTCTGGGCACAATCACAGATTTCTTCAACCATACGACATCTTTCAAGGTTAGGGTAAAGACAAGATAAAGCAAAAACATACAAAAAGGAAAAAGACTAATTGCAATATTACATCAGTCGGATACTTTGACCATGTGTGTTCGTGTAAAACAATGTCAGATCTTGTGCAAACAAGATCAGCTCCTTTCTTGAAACTGGCGTGACTCCCAGTAAGTGGTCAGCTTTGCTCATAAGAAATAAAGCCTGCATATATACACAGCTTGAGATTGCCTTAAGGGGATACTACCATATATACTTTGTACACTAGAATTACAGCCACATCTGTATGTGAAGGACATGAGAAGAAAAGACTGAGAATCACTTACTGATTATATTGTTAGGGGAATAATATTAAAAGTTGATAAGATAATTTCTTTCCCACAATAATTGTTTCGCAGCAAATCATCAAAGACTAAACTTGAGCTAACATACTTGAACCAATCCTCGCCAACCCTCATCCTTTATCCTTTGCCTTCGCCTGTTGGAGGCGTAGAATGTACAACGAACGTCCTTTAATGTGTGACAAGATAAAGCCTTCAAATACACCATGCGTCCTAAAAGCGCTGGATTCCACTGTTAACCGTGACTCATAGGACTTTGTACGATGTACATAATGTTTCAGTGGTATACTATTAGTCGTTTGGGACTCTGTCATGGCTGACTGAAAAGGGCTGTGTCAAGGGCATTGACAAAACTTATGTTGCAAAAGGGTTAACTTGGTTTTTTCTTTTCAAAACATGTAGCATGACCTAGCCCTGTTTTTGTTTGAAGATTTTCTATTTAAATAACAGCACTTTACACTGCCTTACAGTTAATTCACTTGGCGTGGAAAAGTTGACACCTTACAAGATTGTCAAGCCAACTAAAACTTTATGGAGAAAGTTTAACAGTAATACTATGGGCTCCCAAGGCATTCCGTCGACCTTCATTCTTCAGAAGCGCAAAGACAAAGACCAGAAAATATGTACTTATCACATGGTTGTATTTGGTGTAGAAGGGGCGGCTCCTTGTGCTGTCACAACACCAACCTAGACTGTGCCTCTACAGTCAGTATAGGACAGGCAAGTACTAGCATAACAGCAATGATTTAGTATAAAAGAGCTGCATCGGCTAAATAATTTGTAGGCTTGCGATCTACAAATTAAAACCACATCTGGAAAAACCTTATGGGACAGAGGGGAAATTAAAGCAAAGTATGACAGGTATTTTAAATTTTTCTTATAAGTCAAGCAGGAGGAATCATTTGATTTTGAAAAGGTGAAGCATCATTAGGAAAAAAAAATGCTTTCAACACTTTCATGAATACATAGCCTGTTTTGTATTCTCTTACAGCATGTGGTAGTGATGTTTGAAAAAAAAAACGTAGTTTTGTAATATCCAGTCCATATCATTTCTACCATCGAAACAAATTCAGGCAAATCCTGGATCACGCAGTTTTACCAATGTTTTTAAAGTTGTAATGCCATATTACTTTTCTGTTCTTTCTAAGTCTGACACTGACTAATCACGACCAACTACGACTTATCTTTGATGATTTTAGTTGCCACCTTGTCCAGCCCAAAGTTGAGAAGAAGCTGCGTTCCAATGTTCTTTCTAAGTCTGACAGTGACTAATCACGACTAACTACGACTTGTCTTTGATGATTTTAGTTGCCACCTTGTCCAGCCCAAAGTTGATAAGAAGCTGCGTTCCGAGTGCCGAGTTCAGGCTCATGCGCTGGGGAGCCCTGGCATACTTGCTCCACGAGTCAGACGACGGTTGGTACAGCCACATTTCCTCCTCGGTGGCGCTGTGGTGCTCGTGGCCCAGCGACAGGATGCTGGGTTCATCAGGTGATGTGGCTGACTGGCCCGCGTCACCTCCCCGCGAGGTTGAAGCGCTGCTGGCGCTGCTGCTGCTGGCTAGTGCAGGGTTACTGGTGCCCGCTGGACCGCTTGAGCTCGGTGTCGCGGAGCTCGCACAGCCCGTACTGCTAGAGCTTCCTGGGCCAATCACTGCCTTCTCAGCGGCATCGGAATTCTTGTCAAGAAGGAGATAATGCCCCACAGACCGTCCTCCCAAGGTCGATGACAAGATTGTCCATTGGTTGCTCGAGAGGTCAAAGCTTTCAATCGGGGTCTGCCCATAGAGAGGGATGTCCTGTCGGGTGATGCCTCCGAGAGCGTAGATCTTAGACTTGTGGGCAATCATGTCGTGCAGACGTCTCGGGTAGAACATACTCGGCCAAGCTTCATAGCGCCGAGCCGCGGGATCATAGCTGCAGAAAGTAGCCACAATTTGCCGGTCTGCACCAGTCACTCCTCCTGAGAGGAAGATGCGAGTGCCATGAGAGACCGCTGCCATGGAGTGGGTCGGGTTCTGCAGCGCGGGAAGCTCTTCCCACGTGTTTGTAGCCACGTCATAACATTCCACAGAGTCCAAGATCACAAAAGTCTCAGTCGCCCCGCCAAATGCATACAATTTGCGCTGATGTGCCACAAAGCAAAATTCTGACCTCAACCTTCTCATGGGCAATAACTCCTGCCCAACCAAATGCCTTGGATCAAAGCGAAACAATGAGCTCATCAGGGAACCACCGCCAAAATCCACAACTCGACAAATGTACGCAAAGTTATCCACCGCTGCCACTCTGCACTCGCGGATCCCATTCACATCGCCGTAAAGATTATAGAATGTCTTTGTGTCGTGGTTGAAAGCTGTGATGAGGAACGGCACCTGGGATGTCCCAAGATGAACCATGATGATGGACGGCCTTTGGGCCCGAACCTTGCAAGAATCATCAATGGTCGGATGGCCTACAAAGCAAAACAAGAAATAGAAGAAGAAAAAATATCAGGGGGGAAAAGCCAATATGACTGTATAACAACAATGGCTGCCACACTGATTGAAGAGAGAAGAATGAAAGACAGTAGCCATCGCAGCATCAGCAGCAGTAGCGGTAAAAGGTTTAAAATAGGAGCACCAGTAATGGTGATACTGGTTATGGCACTAATAATGGGGCAGTATTCTTTTTCTCTTGAGGCATAATTTTTATAGAGTCCAAAGATAAATTTAATTTCAAGGTTAGTCTAAATTCAAACAAAAAATATATAAGTGGAAACTGGGAGAACTTCTCTAGATCATTTAACTGTATGATTGTAATAATTTGAAAGCTGTTAAATCTCTGTATTGCAAGAATAAATACAATGCAGTCCGCTTTAGTCCAACAGTTAACTAAGGTTGAAATATCAGAACTTCAAGTTAAAGTATATTTGGCAAAGAAAAAAATACTATTTGGGATGCTAAAACAAACTTGAGTTATCCATAAATTTGACTTACCAGAGTTCAAGTTGAATGGATTCCACTGTAGTTCACTAAATAAACCATTTTTTTACTACCAACATGGTTTGTTGTTTTTTTTATAAAAACCTGACTTTTCCACTTACACTTTTAATTTCGAATCGCTTTCCAGCTTTGCGCATTCCCTGATCCTAAAAGAATCACAAGCTTTCTTAAGCTTCAAGTCAAAATAAATAACTCAAAGAGTTTTCGAAAGTAGGGGCGTCACTGGGGTCAGAATTAGTTCCACGCCTTCCTTAGAATTTCTTTTGTTATATCAAACAGATTGTACAGAGCTTTTTAAAACTCTTGAGATCAGAGTAAGCCGACGACGGAAGAAGAGACTTTTGAGGGGAAAAATCAAACTCTTGTTTGAGGAGGTAAAATACCGATAGAGAGGTTTTTACCTTTGCGACAATCCAAGTGGTAATGGAATCCTTTGGAGACCAGCTGCTGACCAACTGGACACTTCTTGATCAAGCTGCTTTCTCTGACCTCGGTGAGCTCCTGTTCTGTCATCAGCCCAAAGCGGACATTGCCCAAAATGGCAGCTGAGTCTTGAGTGATACGCGATGGTTGGAATCTGAGAAATTTTATAGTTAAAGAAATGACGTTCTCCAGTAAATGAATCTAAATCTCACCGATTCCTGTCTCTTCTACCTATCCAATTAGATAAAAAACATAAAAAAAAGGCAATTCAGAAAACTTTATAAGCACAAAGAAATGCCAAGTTCCGTTGCTATGATAACCAGAAAGACATCTGGTTCACTGTAGTCTTGTGGCTGTGTCGGAATAGTGTGCAAAATTTGTTGTAAAACTTAGCGAAGGATTTCAACAGAATCAATAGGTGAAATTAAGATGTTATTGTAAAACTTGTGGTCTTTAAATGTAATAAGAATTCATTTCAGTACACCTTGCTGATTGTATAGATTCATTTAAAAGAACTCTAATGTAAATTATTTAGATATTAACAATGAGAACCCTTCTGATGGAATGAATAATAAGGCAATGAGTTAATAATACGGATTTTCCGCATTGGAGCCGGGGGGTTTCACTTCCAGCTTTTATTACTTCACAATCAAACTTGACTTTTCTCATCCGTCCCATTTATTTCTTCTTATTCATCATTGTGCAGCAAGATATTACAGTCCATTTTTAGCCTTACTTATCAAGACTTCTCAAAGAAATCAAAATCTCTAAACGAGCAGTATAAAATCACCAGCATGCTTTAAAATAAATTTAGAACCAGCAGTTAGATTGTCACACTGTAAACATAATGGTCTACATCAAAGATAGATAAAAATAACACTGACTTAATGCAATTATCTGCCTTAATTATCTCATCTTTGGTAGTTAAATTGTAAAAAAGGGTTGAGCCAAAACTAAATTATTAAGAGTATAGTAAACCTTGTTAGTATACAGCAACGCTGCTGTTTGAAGCAATTAAAACTACTTATTTAGAGATAGATCATTGTGTTTGCAGTGTGACAAAATGCAATGTTTCTGTTTGTTGAGTCTTCATTATGAAACCAATTACTATGCATAAATCATTTGGCAATAACAAAAAAAAATCAGAACAACAAAAGCAAGAACCTACTGACCTAAACCACTTGTCCAAATTCAAGAAAAGCTGATATTCCGAGGGCAGGCGGAGAGTATTCTGACCGATATGGTGAGTGAGTTTCTGACCATCCATCTGAAGGAATGCCTGGTGGAAAGGAATGAACATTTTGGTCAGTCTACAATATTCTTCTTATAAGGTGATTTATTAAAAGTAAAGAAGGTTTTTTTATATACAATGGAGTCCACTTAAGATAAACCTTGCTAAAGATGAACTTTGAGTAAAAGATAACTAAATTTTTGGTCCCTTTCCTTATTTACTTTATAATTTTACGGCTTCATATAAACTTTGGATAAAAAAAACTTTTTAGTCGGGCCCAGAAGGGTTTACTGTAACAGGATTCCACTGTAGCTGCTAATGCATTATGATGCTAAAAGCATTACAGGTCATTACTATCCAAATCATCTTTTGAATTCACAGAGGAGCAGCATTTATACAGCACATTACTCTTGCAGACTGACAAAATCTTTCACTGCCAACAGCAAGGTACTCATTTAATGCCTGAATGCAGCAACGAAATGTGTGTCAACAGACCTTCACCAGGACCAAACATGATGTCTGCGACAATGTGGGAATCAGAATTATCTCACCATATTATATGCTCACAGAAAAAAAAAAGAGGAAAAAAGAACTGCGTCCCTTGGCAAAGAATTATCATTACTAAGTGCTTGTACCTGAGTACCACAAAATTCCATAAACCTCTCCTGTATCATGCTGTCCCAGTGCTGCAACACAGAGTCGAGGCTGTACGTATCTGCAATGGACAGGAGGTCTTTGTAACTTTCAAACGTCAGCAGCGACTGGAGAAAAATAAGATAGAGGGGAAAAAACGATGTGTTGTAGAAGTCAACCATAAAAATTACATTTATTTTGCTCATAACAATAAATCAAAGATGATAATAATAATAATAATAATAATAATAATAATAATAATAGTAATAACAACAACAGTAACAATGATAATAATAATAAGTTGCTTTTACTTTAACCAATTCCAAGTTAAGAAGATGCTCAATGTGCATCCCCCAGCAGGTCAATAGACACCAAAGCAAATTCAACTCATATTGGAGGGCAATACAGAACAGCAGCCAGTTAGTAACTCAAATATTCATACTCTACAAATTTCAAGCAATGCCTTCAGCCAGTACCAATTTTGGGGGGTGGGTGGACTGAGGAAAAGTGTGGATAATTTGCTTTCCTAAGGCAATTATAACAGGCGATATGGTTAGCAACTGAAACCACAAAGCCCGGTGACGAGTCCGACTGCCTCCTAATCAGTGATGAAAACAGGAAATCATTGAAAAGGAGGAAAATTTTTTGACAGACAAATTGATACCTTTCTACCACCCCACAATCAACACAATTTATCCCTGCTAGTTTGAGCTGAGAGTAAGAGCTACTAAAAAGTTAAATCATTAAATTAAGTGCAGTCAAAGATTATAAGGCTTGTACCCGTACTGAATAGGCCTAGATCTAGATTCTAGTCATAATTTCCTCCTCTTTTCACGTTTTGGTTTTTTAAACTTTAAAGCAATTATTAACACAAGTGAATTGCCCATCACTTCATGACTCCAAGTCGATATGTAGGCTTATGTTAGGTTCAGATATATCATGTGCAAACATAGCCCTAGGCTATTGCTAATTATAATACATTTATTGTTCAATATAGACCTACATTACATCATAATATATAGGATCAATTAAAGTTAAGTTAAAAAAATTTAATGGTACCGGGTAATAATTGTTTATAATGATTATCTCCTAATGGGCCCAACGCATCAGGCAAATAATTTTCGCACCGGAAAATTTGATAAAGAATTAGTAAAGTTTTTAACTTAGCAGAAAGGAGAATACATTTCATGTTTGGATTAAGACAATAATATGGATAGATAAATGGTGAATCGCAATTTTGCTCTTTATCTTTTTTTTTCCCTTCTGTCTCTGCTGGGATTCCATGATGCTTAATGTCTGGCTGGTCTTAGTTTGAGAAAGAATTAGTAGTTTTCAACTCACCAGAACGTAGAGAGTATTTCGTGTTTAGATTAAAAAAATAACGTTAATGAGTAAATAATAAATAGCATTTTTACTTTTTATTTTAAGTTTTGTTCACTGCCAAAAAAAGGGTTGAGTTACAGAGCCAGAGAAAGGACAGGACTAAAAAAGAGCATTTTTATTACGACAAACCGCAGCGCTGTAGAGTAGAGCCTCCTCTTCATTTTTTTTTTCTTCTCTTCTTATCAAATTAGGACCAGCCAGACATTAAGCATCGTGGAGTCTCAGCAGACTCAGCAGTCAGCAGACCACCGGTGACCAACCTTGATGTAACAACTACAGACATCAATGGCACTCGACACTTGGAGATGACTGGCTGTGTGGATAACCTCAGTCAAGTTCTCGCCACTCAGCGTCATTTCTCCGCTGTAGATGAACTCAATAATCTGGAGGAAAAACACAAACATAGTAATGTTAAGGAAATGTTATTATCGCAGATGCAAGAAATTTACACATCAAATGCAGGGCAATTTTTTTTATAGTGTGACAAGTACTCTGCATGGTAATGGTTCTACTCAACAGCTATTCTTGTGTAATTCTAGATAATTTTGGCTTAAAATCATACACAACACCATTGCAGAACACAACACTGCCACTGATATCTGTTTTCTTACAGCTTTGATTGAGCAACTTACAGAAATGTCCAGTATTCTATGACAGGTCCCCAAGTCATTATTCAAATTATGAAACTGACAGTCAGACAAGCATGGTCTTTACCAAGGGAGATTTTCTTTCTCATTTTAAAAGTTCTCAATTTGCCAACTTTCCTGCTTTTGAGATGTAGAAAATGTTTAAAAAAATAGGAATCCCTGCAAAGATACATGAAGAATTGCATCCCTGTATTATTTTTTACAAAATAAAATAATCTGAAAATCAAATCAAGGATAGGAGAACAAAGCTGTGAGGGGATTGATTTTATCACCTGCACTGCAGCTTTCAGCATCTCTATTACAGAACAAAAAAAAATTGCCACCTTAATTTATTTGTAAATAAGCAACCAATAATTTTCTCTATGTTACACACAGAGGTTTGAAATGTAAAATCATTTCTGCCAATTTTGGTCAAAAATTTGCATCTCAGTCATTAATCTTTGGATTAATTTGGATTTTTGTAGGTTGATATTAGAACATCCATATCTCCAAAACTAGCTGTCAGATAGACAAAAAAAATACAGGAAACAATTACAAACATACACAGGACAGACAATTTTATAAAAGGATGAAAGGAAAACTCAAGAAATATAATTTTGGGGAATTTCATGTTCTCTTAATAAGAAGCAATAGGCATTGCCACGGTACTCCTAGAAATAAGAGCAGAAAGAAATAATAATCTACAGTAACAAAAGATAGGCCTACATCTAAAAGCTTCAATTAGTTTGTACCTGTAATATACAGAACCAAAGCTTGTAAAAATCTGCCTATTCTGACAAACACTTTTTGAGAAAGCCTTGTTCTCTGCTACTTAATTTTTGGATAAATAAATGTGTTTTTGAGAAAATGGCCATTTAAGTTCTAGATGTTGAAAGAAGACAAAAATAAAATTCTTTTCCCAAACTTTTGCAAATGAATTTGTTTTATGAAGACAAAAAAAAAAAAAACAATTTTTTTTCCCCAAACTTTTACAAGTGAATTTGTTTTATCAAGACAAAAAAAACAATTCTTTTCCCAAACTTTTACAAATGAATTGGTTTTATAAAGACAAAAAAAAAACTTTTTTCCCCAAACTTTCACAAGTGAATTAATCTTTTTTTTTTTTATCAGTATCACAGCATATTTAAATAATATGTGCGGAAACCCATAAAAAATACTAATTTCAAAGTAAGTCTATGGCATTTTGTGTTTGTTAACTAGAACTCTTGTGCAGTTTTTGTTTGGTTGGGACAAACTTTTCAATGGCAGTGGTCAGGAAATTGCAAATCTAACGACTTCCTGACATTTCTGAAACGTTTCTAAGCTCCGGTGTGTATTTCAGACATATTTTGCTGTTTGAAAATCAAATTATTGGTACATAGGATTGGTGTTTGAAGTTCACTAAAAATTGACTCGCCCAGCTCAGGACCCTCAAGATCACTAAATAGCTTAGTTGACTAGTAAAGTTAATAATCTTGCTCCACTGCTGCGTGGGCTACAACCATTTCTGTTATAGCGTCTGCCTATATTGTCAGATAGAGACACCATTTATTTGATCATCTAAAAAAAAAATTTTTGTCTTTACAACAGAAATCAGCATACTGAAATTTTAATATCTGTCTTAAATTTAAAGATCATAATCATTCTTTCTCTTAAAATTTTTACAATCAAATGTGGCTTTGCAAAAACTTGATTAAACAAATAATCATAACTCCCTCCCGACATACTCATACACCAACACTAAAAAAGAATAACTTTAGAGTGTCACTCCTTCTTAGAAATCTGTTTTTGAAGTTGAAATCTTTATTTATTCCAAGGAACATGGATATTTGTCTTGGTCGTGTTTCATTACACAAAAATAAAATAACATAAAAATATAAAATAGATTTAGATATGTTATAGTATATAATTCTTTCAGTCTTTCCACAACATTCGATCTTCCTCTATCACCCTGAATATCACAGTCACGACACAGAAGAATGTCTAGTGAGGTTTTAAACAATCAGCTAGCAAATCCAGAGAGAAAAGAGCATGATTTCCATCAATCACTGACCTGTTGCAGGCCATCGGCCGATACTCCTTTGAGGTCGACAGTATCCTGGTTGCTCTCAGCCATACGGCCCTTGAACATGACCCGGAAAAAATCGCTGGTGGCCGCCAACAGGGCTCTATGAACCTGGTCACAAAACACAAGATGACAGTTTGAGATATGTTGAGGTTTTCTCTGTACTGTTATACACTGCACTACTGGTCACAAAACACAAGATAAAAAACATGTTGAGGTTTTCTCTGTATTGTTATACGCTGCCCTACTGGTCACAAAACAAAAGATGACAGATATGTTGAGGTTTTCTCTGTACTGTTATACACTGCGCTACTGGTCACAAAACACAAGATAAAAAACATGTTGAGGTTTTCTCTGTACCCTTATACGCTGCGCTACTGGTCACAAAACACAAGATGACAGACATGTTCAGGTTTTCTCTGTACCCTTATACGCTGCCCTACTGGTCACAAAACACACGATGACAGACATGTTGAGGTTTTCTCTGTACCGTTATACGCTGCGCTACTGCACACATACTACATGGCGGTTGCAATGTGAAAACAACTAAATCTTCTTCAAAAGAAGTTCTGGAAAGTTCACCCTTTCACCTTCTACTGGGTTTAAACCTCAACAAAAAGACCTACTTATAAAACAAAACATGGTCAACAAGTTCATTTTCTACTGATTTCAGCCCATCATGATTGTCAATGCCGTTCAAACCTGTTCAATCTTGTTCTCTACAGAAATCAACAACAGTATGGCACCTCATCCGTTGTAAAACCTCTACTCTGTGTATAGATACTTAATCAGCAGCCCAGATGAGTCAGGTGTTGCAATGTCCACTTCAACTGTGACAACAGCATTGCTGCTTCAAAACACTCAGCACAACACATCTTTCTAAGCCTGTCACCAGTGGACAAAATTCAATCAAACTATGAATATTTTGTAAAAAGATAGTCAAACTTTCTTGATTGAAAAAATAATGCAAATTTTTTTTTTTAATTAATTTTAAAAGATATTTTTGTTACAAATCAGGATTCCCCACCATCTCTCCCTCCCACTGGTCCAGAGATCATGCCATGGATTAGAAGTCTATGACTTAATGGTATGTCTCAGCCTGGTCTACAGACAGCTGTTTCTGTGAGGATTTTTCAGTGTTATTAATAATTGACTTCGTTTTTTTTTTTAGGTCCTCCAAAGACTTAAGTTTCATGTTTGGGCCTGGCGAGGCCCACAATGTCTTTATTTAGCACCACTGACAATGTTGTCACAGGTCTTTGCCTGAAATGGGACGCTTTTTGTAAACATAAAATAATAGGCTTTTATTGCCTTGGTCCGAAATCTTATCTCTCATTGATAAAATATAGCCTTAAAAAGCCAACAGCAAATTTTCTCGGAAATCACCTAAAAGAGGTTTATTAGTAAATGATTTATTTGATATCGTAACTGAATAAAAAAAGATGCTCAAAATACCATACGGATGTTTTCTTTTACACTTGTTTAATTTTCCGTCTCTTCTATGTAAATTATTTAATGTGAGTACTTTTTTAACAAGACTTCTGTTTTAACAAGACTTCTACAGAGAAGAGTTTTAAAGCTAGTTTTCCTTTTGACTTTGTCTCTTGGAGTACGGGTAATAATTATGCTCTGTGCACTATGTACATTGTATGCAATAACATCCACGTGGATCAATATGCTGTCTACGCAGCTCTTTCAACACTGTTCAACATTCATCCAACCAACTTACATTTCAGACAAATATTAAAGTGAGTTTATTTGAGGGTTAGCCTGGACAGTAAATAATTCTCACCTCAAAGACGCGGCCCTGGGCAACCACCTTGAAATCACAGAGTTCATTTTCTGCTCGTAGCTTCTGGAAATGACGGACAACGCTGTCGCTGTAGCCATCCGCCTTGACTTTCTGCACCTCGGACATGATCTCAAGGTAGCCTGTTCATGGTCACTGTAGGAAGGAAACAAACCAAAACATAGTGAGAACAAAGCATGGAATGGCAGGTATAAGCAAGCAAGTCAGCAGCTAATTTGATACACAAAACTTTTGTATGAAGACATTCCTACAGTCATCAGTCACGAACTTTGGTTAAAAAATTACCGATGAATCAACTTTATCAATTCTCTGATACTCTTTTTCCTATTACCATTCAAAGAGAGCTGTGCTGGCTGCAGAAAAAACGAAGGGTAACAAAAAAAATTTTAAAAGGGAGAAGGAGAAGGAAAAGAAGAAGAAGAAGAAGAAGAAGAAGAAGAAGAAGAAAGAAATATCTAGACACTGACGACGATAAAAGCAGTTACATATCATACAGTCAAAAAAAAAACCAAGCAAGATCATGGAGATAAACGCTGTTTCCTTAATATTTTAGTACTTCCTTGTTATTGTTGTTGTTGTTGTTGTTGTTGTTTTTGTTTTGTTTTGCTTGCTTTTTCTTGGTGTTTTTTTAAGAGGGGGGGGGACAGAAAAGGGGTGGACTGATTAACTAACTGCCATATCGATAAACGAAGTCATTTATGTTAATGCATGGCCCCAATTAAGTTGCCCGTCATTGAATGTCTTATGCCCACCGTTACGCCCACAGACATCTTGAATATATATATATACCAGTTCGTTTCATAAGGTCGCCGATGGTGAGAATGTTCACAGTTTATGAGTTAAAACTTCACAGGCATGATGATAATCGTCGCAAAGGCCACTGCACGTGTATGACATAATGTTACAGTTCTTTTAACTACTAAAAGAAACTGAAAGTGAAACGCAGTTTTTGGTGGACTGCATCGATGGTGGAGCTTAACTACTCAGAGCCACAGGCTTGTCAAGTCAAAGCGAGCGCACAAAAGGAAGAGGTACAGAATCCCAGGATAGTGTAGAGAAGTGAAGTCTTGGCCGGGATGTTTTCAAACAAACTTAAACTCAATGGGTACTAGACAGAAATCATGGTTGTTGGCACACCAAACTAAACAAGATCACTTGGAACTTGCTCTTTAGGACTGTGCGGTGAAGATATTCTGATTTCTAAGAAGATAAAAAACCGGAGTGTTATGATCAAATATCTTGTTAAAAAAAGCTTTGTTATTTAGCTTTGGCATTGCCAAGACTAGACTATTGTAATTTCCTTTTTGGTGCTACTAAAAACAAGCTTAATCAATTATAAAAACATTGAAAACAATTCTGCTAAGCTCATTTTGAAATCATCAAACAAACAAAGAAACCACATCTGACCTCTCCTAAAGAGCGGCATTGGTTGCCAATTGCACCACACATACGTTACAAAAATTGCTTCCCTTGCCTTTCAGTGCCATAATGATCAGCAATTTCCCAATCAAACGGTATGTCCTTACACAAAATTTAAGATTTTCTTCGAATAATATACTTCATGAACCTCGGTTGAACGTGAACTGTTGTGGTCAACGAGCCTTTAGCTTATCAAGGAGCAGAAATATGGAACAATCGTCCATCTCCTGTTCAAAATACAAAGTCTCTACCATCTTTTAGTCTAATCTGAAACTTTCACCTCTTTTTCCTAGCTGTTGAAAATGAATTTATCCTACTTATTTTTCTTTAATTATAATGGTTTGTCCATAAAGATAAACGCACATAACGGTAACAATAAATAAAAGAAGGTTGGATAGAGCGAGGCTTGTTATGCTCACAACTTTTGTAACTGTATAATTAAACGCAAAGAAATGCAATTACAAAGACATCTGAAAGTTTGTTTTCAGTGGCGCCATAGTTCAGCGGTAGTCACTCATCTCTCAATCTAAGAGAACCGGGGTTCGAGCCCAGCTATTTAGTCCTTGAAAAGGGGTCTTTACAATGTCCTTGTTTCAGGAACGTAAATCACCGATAAAAAAAAAAAAGCTGAATGTTCAGTATTTAAGAAGATATCTTATTTCCGGTTAAGTTGGTAACAGAATTTGAGTAGAAATTCCTAGTTTTATGTTTAAAAAAAAAAAAGAAAAGAAAATCTTAAATCGGGAAGATTTACATCGCTGACATTAATTTGCTGCTGCTTTGTGAGTTCAGGGGGTAATGTGGTTGGAAAAAGCCTGCTTTTATTTTGTTTTCTGGGGGAGAGGGGGGAGCATAGAGCGCGTAGAAGAATTTCATAAGATTAGGCGCTAAATAAAAAAAACCCAACTTTACTTTATTAATTTGTTATTATTTACGTACACCTTCATAATTAATTAAGCACTATTTATCTGCTGCATAAATGATAGAGAAAATTGAAAACGCAGCACTTTTTATCCCGCATAAGTTAACGTTAATGGAAAATGTTTTCTCACGTGAGGGAAAATTACTCACAGTGTTTGTTTACTTGTTCGGCTTCTATCGCGGGTATTCGCACCTCAGATTTTGAGCTCCCTCAGAGCTACACACCCGTTTGTCTAAACTAGTGGTTTCACATCTACACAAAAAGATGGCTTGTTCAGAAGTTTTTAGCTGCACAAAACGGCACTAAAAGTAAAATTGGCATTTTATCCTATTTTCTGAAAAGCACAGTCCTATTATTTCTCATCCAAAAGAGGGAAAAAAAGATCTTATCGAGTTTGCGTCACTGACCCTGCAAACTATTGGGTGTAAAAAATTTTTCTTCCTGAAAGTTTAACTTCATCTGTAAACAAAATTATACTGTAATAATGCTCTATTCAATCAAGTGAGTGGGAATCCAGGCTCGTTTTATAAGTTTATGTGTCCCCTGGTCATACAAGAATCTTAGGTAAAATAATAAATAGAACTTAAACACTGCTGCACCACTGTGTTTACATGTTTTGTATGTGAGGTCAGTTTACTATGGCACTGTAGAAGGTGTGGCACCGAAAACATTAATATCAGGGACTAGAGGACATTTGAAGATCCAATGAAGTAGGCCTGTCGCAGAGAAAGCCTCTCACGGTTATTGTTCTTAAGAATGCATTAACTGATTCCATCTCTTAATGAATAAAGTACGGCGCATCTTGCCAAACTAATATGCCCACGGAAATCTTTTTTGCCTTAGACGATTTCGTGACAATTTAGTCTGTCTAGAAGGTTGGGAAATGGCCGGTTAGTGTGAAGCTCTGTTAATAAGAGATGATCTGTAGCACCCTTAACACCCCCAACAGCTTCCCTGACAGAATTGTTAATATCAACTAATAAAGGTATATATATATAAAACAAGCCGAAATAAGTGTTTTGATTTTCTTTATATCTTAAGTTTGGAGGATTTTCTTTAACATTTGAGTCTTAACTTTATTTGAAATTTTCCTGATTCTTTGGCTACAGACAACTGCTAAAAGATCAAAATTCCTGCAATAATGTAGAACAGTTACGATCTAAGTAAAGAAGGTTCCTGTATTTACAAGGTGTGCAGCAAGCAGACGATAAGGGCACGTCACATCAACAGTTCACTGAGTAAAACGTGAGTACCAACTACCATATTTGAAATGCAATAGTTCGTTTCTCAGTGACTCCATTGCAAACAACCCTCAATTACAACAAAGACAAGTTAAACATTAAAACTAATCTCTGAACATTGTGACTTAGTACTGGACACTGACAGGTGTCGTGGTTTCCTTACAGCAGCTCAATACTTACAAATCAAAGATAATTGTCATTGTGCTGAATTTTTGTACGCTTTATGGTTACTCATTTGAGCCTCTAATAAAAATTCCTTAGCGATATACATGTACAAACATTCATTTTAACACTATTAAAAAAACCCTTGAAGATCTTCCACGTTGACAGTTCTCATTTTGCCAGCTTTTCCTGTTTTCAAGACACGGTTAAAGAGAGATACATGTACATTTTTTAAACCAGCAAAAATCAGAAAACTGTCAGACTTCCGTTTTAAACAAGATATTGTGCTTTCTCTTGACACTGAGAGCCGGCCACGACCATTCAGTTTCAAAGGCTTTGTAAAGTTCAATTATTGAAGAAAAAAATTACACACATAATATGCACACTACCAGCCAGCGAAGAACAAGACCACCAGTAGCTGCGTTAAGAAACACTGTATCTCCGGCAGAGTTTGAGTACGTTGAAGTAAGGCGGTGAGTCGTTCACTAAAACAGAAAAATCATTACACAAAAAACCTTCACAACCAAGATGATCAAACAACCCTAAAGGCACCGAACATTCAGATGTACATAAAAACAAGAACAATCACAATACGCCCAGTTCCAGAATACCGCCCCATCCCCTCCTTTTTTTTCCTAAAAAACAGCGAAATGGGTGGGAAAAGCAACAACAAAAAAACCCCAGGCTGATCGTCGGAGACTAGAAAAGACTAGATCTAGCAAGCTTGCAAAAATAGCTGTATTGATTTTCTAGGATGTCCGGGGTGTGGGGGAAACACTCTCTCTCCATCTCCGTCGCTCTCACTTTCTCTCTATTTCTCTATCTAATAGAATGTGTCTCTTCCTTTCCTTCCTCC
>BMAT01005201.1:52345-62505 GCA_019649035.1 Elysia marginata
ACTACTACTACTACTACTACATCTTTTTAAAAGCGTGGCTGCTTTTACCGATGCTGCTGTTGCAAATGTCAAATAACCACTTTCTATTCGGCAATCTGATCGAACAGAACCCTAGAAATAAACACAATTTTAACAAATTATGAAAGCACTCGTCATTTATGCGTCGGCTGTGAACAATCATTTAAAACCCATTTATTGATGGGGGCCACCTCGTAAAATCCGGTGCGGGAAACACCAGACACAAAATAATCATCAAGTTTAGTCAGGTGTGACGTTTACATCCCTTTTATCCAAATGAGATCTCGGGATCTTGCTTGTGAAAACTTACATGTGAGTAGTTTGTGTTTGTTGAGAGAAAGATGCAGGCTTTTTTACTACCTGTAATTACAAACAGCGTCGATACAATCTCTAGCTTTGTAGGATATTGCCTGATGACACTTGAACTGTTGAATTTCGAACGACGATATACTGCAACAAATTAATTGTTAGGGGCTAGAAGAGAAGTCGCTTTGGTGGCGCTTTGAGCCTTTGTTGGAAAGTGCTCAATAAATGGATTCTATTGTTATCATTATCGTTATTATTAGTAGTAGAACTAGTATTTTGGCAATGTGAGTTTAAAATAAGATTTTTTTAAAACCTGCGATATATGAAATAGATAGTGAAATACATCATAGCTGCTTTTTAGTCCTGCATTTGAAACAAGCAGCAGTTTCAAAAAAAAAAAAAGAAAAAAAAAGAGGGAATGCGCTCAATTAGTCTGTGATAAAAAGATATCAAAGAAAAGGAGTGAAAATAAACTAAACGGGGCAATGGTGAACGTTATGAAGCCGTTAGCTTTAAAAAATTTCTTGGACGCTTTATTGTCTTGAAAAAAAAAACTGTTTTAAGACTTTTGAACGTATGCTGTACAGATTGAAACCAGTACTTACGCCCTTTGGCATAAGACAGACATACTTTCATCAATGCGAATAGTTTAAAATATGTTGCATACGTACGTAGTCTAGAAACTAGAATGACCATTGTGTAGCTAAAAGTGTTAAAAAATCCCTCGACAAGAAATTTTCATCATTGAACCAAACTTTAACATACTACAATGTTCACTTGCAATGCTATCAAAAATTTTCTGGTAATATGTAGTGCATGTGTCGTCTTGGTCCAGTCGTAGATGCTCGGCTTTCAGCGCTAAAGGTCCAAGGTTTGAGCCCTGCTTTCGGTTTAGCCCTTTAGAAAGGCTGTTTACACTTATTTCTTCGTCTCGCTCATGCGGTAAAGGAGTACTCGACTATAGGCAGTGAAAAAACAAACTTATTTGTGTGCTAGAGTGATGGGCTTTATTTGCTGCTCCTCTGTGAATTCAGACTGTACTTTAGTTGGTAACGGCCTGTCGGTGAACCCATGTAAAGCGCTTAGAGAATATTAGTGGCTTTATGCGCTTTATAAAAACGCTCTTAATCTCACTTTCATATTACCGTCAACATCGTTGCTCTAATATTATGCCTAAGAACAGACTCTTATGTCATGATATTACCCTCAGATTTTTTTTCTCCCTGTGAATTGGAGATATGGGTCGCAGAAAACCATAGCTTTAAAAAGCATACGCCTACAGCTATAAATGTCTTTAAAACTTTAGGTGAAAGAAGCTTAAGATACAAAAAAACCACAGGCAATAGTAACCATCGACACAATGGCTTACTCTTAAAATTCAGAAAAACTAATAATTTTGACTTTGAGAGACTCAGGAAAACGTTTTTAATCAAACAGCATTGAACTCCAGTTCTTGACAACCACCTAAAATGATAAGTCAAAAAAACCTTAATTCTTCAATGGTTTAACTGTAAATAAAAATGGAAAATACTGGGTTTTTTTTTTACAAAAACTTATTAGACTTTAGACAATATTTTGTATTATTTTGTAAACAAAGACTTGAAAGAGCAACAGGAAATCGAAATTGAAAAAAAAAGGAAACACAAAAATGATCAAATATTTATGACATGCAGATCTTAAAGGCTTCTATTGTTATCCGCTCTTATTATTACGCTAGGAGGATTTCCGTCCGTTTTGTGTCTTGCAGGTTTTCTTGTTTGACGGCTTTGATAATTACACAATACTAGGATCTCCGCCCTGTGGCAGTTTCAAGTTTTTTTTTCAACTTCTTATTTCTTCAAGTTTCTTTTTTTTTAAACCTTACTTTATTCTTCTTGAAACTTCACTTCGTCCTTTCATTTTGAATGCAGTTTTGTCATCTCTTGAATTTTTGAAAAAGTGAAAACTAAAACAAAATATTGTTTTCCTCAGCTTTTGTTCATTTGTTGTGGGGTTTTTTTTGTGTTCTGATTGAACTCCCAATATTCTTTTTTTCCAATGTCATTTGCTCCCAACGATCTTTTTTCCAATGTTACTTAGGCCGGCATTTTTTGTTTTGCGCACAATCTCCGCCCGTCTGTCTTTTTAGCTCGACAACCCAAGGCCTGCTATTCTATCATATCCTTTTTTTATTTTGTCCGAAGTGCATTGTTTACGTTCGTTCTGTGTGAAAGAGTAGGGCCTGTTATTAACACTAGGCAACTTCATTGAGTTGAACACTGTTCATCTACCTCGATTTTCTCAAGACTGGTCTGTTACTAAAGAAATCGCATTCTTCCTTTGCTGTTTCCACTCTTCCTAAATATAAATATAGTGACTAAACTTTGTTTATTATTTAAGATCAAAAGTTTGATTTGAACTGCATTCATAAATCTACCCCCCTCCCATTTCCCGATCTTTCTCTCTTCACATCTTGCTTCCATTTATTTTGGCTTTATCACTTTCTGTTTTTTTAATCTACTACTACTACTACTACTGCTACCACCACCACGACGACGACCACCACCACCACTACTACTACTACTACTAATACTACTACTACTACTACTACTACTACTACTACTACTACTACTACTACTACTACTACTACTACTACTACTACTATTTACTACTGCTACTGGTACTACTGCTACTACTTTTAGTACTACTGCTACTACTACTTCTTATTCTTCTTCCTCGAAACTCTTCTATTACTATAGTTAATTTTGTTGTTGCTGCGATTGTTTCTTTTGCTACTAATAAAAAAAAAGAAATAATAAGAAAGAAAAGAAGAGGATGAAAATTATGATGACAGTAATGGTTATTGACAAAGGATTATACAACAAAGAAAAAAAACTGATAGAAATTAGGAAGAGGTAGATTCTTTTCTCTCGTAGATATGCTATATATTCTCGCCCGGAGAAGCTGTAAAAGTAAGTCTTGTCACGTAGAGACAAGACCCAAAGCACGTCTTGAAACTATCACATTAATGCAAGCCTGTCGTGCTCTTTTCTCATCAATTTACAGCCGACTCATTTGGCTTCTTCAATCCCATCAAGTATACAGGATAAATGTTCGCTTTCTTAAACTCCCTCAAAGCGTAGGTGGTGGACCCTTTCAAGTAGGAGGTAGTTTATTAAAAGAGAAAAGAGACAGAGAGGGATATATATAGAGAGATTTAGAGAGAGCGCGATGAAAGGAAATTGGAGGGCACAGCGAGGGAGGAGCTACAGAGAGAGAGAGAGAGAGAGAGAGAGAGAGAGAGAACGTGAGAGATAGATAGATAGAGAGAAAGAGAGGTTGAGAGAGATACAGACAGACATAGAGGAAGAAAAGATATAAGAGAGGCAGACGAAAAACGCGAGAGAAATAGAGAGATTGTCAGAGAAATAAAAAGATAGTAGATATCAGTAAAACAAGTAATAAAAATGAGCATGTTTGTTAATTGTGTTGGGAGGGGAAGGGAAATGAAGAGAGGCGAACAGGATCAAAAGGAGCTTGAGGAAAATAGAGAGATATGGGAACCGTAGAACCTACGGCAGCTACTGAAGAAATGTTTTTAGGTGGTCAGAAGTAATGTCACACACTTCACCGTTACTCTGGAAATATCTTGAAATACACGTTGCTATGTATGGTGTTGCTATACTTAGCTAGGACTCCAATCAGGAAAAAGCAGAAAATGATTGTCAAGGGGGAAAATTACCTGAGGAAAAAGCCTTACCTGATATGCAAAGAGTATGCAAGAAATCAACAATGGATCTGGCAGAGACGACCGCCATGCACGCACGATGGGTACCGAAATAGGAGTACCGCTTCAACATAAACTTTTTACGAAATTATTTTTTTTTAATGTTTTCTGTCTTAAGTACGTGGTTACACACTTTCAGTTTCAATCAATGTTAAACGCCAAACATGCCAATGAATTTTATTCTGCCCAAGGCTTTATTGAATATTGAAAGAACTATCTACGTTCAAATTGGGTCTTGGAGCTTATAGGACCCAAAGTTGTATCAAAAAATTACAGGCGACCATTTGCTCAGCAAATCTTCTCCAATTCTACGAGACTACTCCAGGGCCTGTTGAGTATTAAGCATTAAGTCTAAGCCAATGAACAGTACGCGCATGTGTTTATTGAAGAGATAGACGGGGACGATGCTTCTCTGCGAGTCAAACAATGGACAAACAACAGTTTAGACAATTATAGCACGTTCTCCATAATAGAACGATCGATTTCTCGTGCGATGATCCTTTTCAAACTTTTGCTCATCAACGAACTGAACCAGTTGACAGACACCTTTCTTCGGATCACGGTTATGTGGACATCTAAACTGGATATAGAGGAGCACGCCTGAGAGCCTCATATAGATATATTTTCTAGGATGTTTAAATAGTAACAAATATTACACGCTTTTACGCTTCATGATCACAGTTTAAATTTTTAACATTTCTGAAGTGTGCAATACAAAAATGAAACGCTTTGGTTGATGTATTTGACATTTGAATGGCTTAAATATGAAACAAGTTTCTGAAAGAAAACTTGCACAAGCTATTCGGCGAAGAATATGATTCAAGATTATGACTTTCAAGAAACTTTCCTTCTCTGCAGACTTTTTGCGGTTGACCGTAAAATTAAAGTACCTGTTCCCACCCCGAGAATGGTCCATTTCCTCCAGTACCTTCATCGTACAACAACACATGTGACTTTGAACGAGAGATAATTATAGTTATAAATATTATTGTTATCATTATCATTATTACTATTATTATAATTATTATTATCATTATTATTATCACTTTTATTATGATCATTGTTATTATTGTTATTATTACTATTATTATTATCATCATAATCATTATTATTATTATTGTTATTATTATTATTACTATTATCATTATTATTATTATTATTATTATCATTATTATTATCATTATCATTATTTTTAATAATTTTTTATCATCATCATTATTAATCATTATCATGATTATTACTATTATCATTGTTATTATTATTATTATTATTATTATTATTATTATTATTATTATTATTATTATTACTATTATTATTACCATCTCGCATCGTTTCAGCATGTTCACAATTATAATTATACCATGTTGTGAGGTTTCCGAACTTTAATATAATAATGGACGTTCAAAAAGCAGCCATACCGTGTTGCACCAAGATCCAACACTTAAACAAAAAGTTTATTTTGAGGCTGCAGAGTTTCACAGTCAGTGAAAACAGCTCTGGTCGTGGTCTGGTTTTTTTCAAGTAAGAGGAATTTGTCTCAAAATCCAGATATACTCCGATGAAATTACTACGGACGCAAGAATCAATTTAAAGCTTGTTATGTTTCAGAAATACGATGTGTTTTAAAGTATGTTGCGAAAGAGTAATGCGTTTAAATTCAGCAATCGTGTTAGATTGAATGTGGTAAAAATTGAACATTTATTGCGAATAACTTAATATACAGGGGTCTGCATGCGTTGTGATATTTCTAAAGGACACATTGATGAAAAATGCACAGGGATAATCAAATAATGAAAAGATGTGAGAGGATTTAAAGGCCAGCAGCCTCGTAAAAAAGAGACATAGAGAGATATGTGGATAGATAGATGCATGCATTCAGAGAGTGCTAAGGTTAGAGATATATAATAAGTTAAGTTTGCCTTGTAAGCACATTTTTTTAATGAAAACTAGAGTATTGCAATAAAAAGGTTTTTAGAGTCGGGTAAGAAAGATCCGGAGATAGAGATTGAGAGACCGAGAGAAACAGGGAGAGATGAAGGGAGAGCTAGAGATGAAGAAAGAGATGAGCAGAGAGATAGAGAGAGAGGAAGAGAGAGGGACAGAGAAAGACAGATAGAAAGAGAGAGAGAGAGCGAAAGAGTTGAGGGAGGAAGATAATAACAGAAAAAAAGCTGAAAGATAAAATAAGACTATGTAACTTTGAGCTGAAAAATATTTGGAAATGAAATTAAACTCAGAGAAACGAAAAAGCAGAGAAATAAAGAGAGTAAGAAAAAAGTTCGCTAACACTGCACGCAAGTGCACGACAACTAACTATAACATTTCTTTTAAAAACAAAGAAGAAGGAGGTTTTATTTCAACTTTATTCGTACGTTTTTTATTTAACACGATATAATTACAGCCCTACGCCTTCTCATAAACTCACGACAATGAATTAATAATGAATCTGAACCCTATGTTTTCTTTCAGCAGAAGTAATCATATATAAATAAGTTAGTCTTTCTGTTTCAAAACTGAAAACAACAAATTTGCACCCACTTTGTCTTATTCTAACTTTTCCCAATTTTCTAGATATCATTATTATTATTGTAAAAGTTATCTAGTTATCTCCATTTTATGACATTTGATGACATTATCATATTTGTTGACATAAAAGGTTTCCCCTTCTTTTTGTTATCATATCATCATTATCATTATAAGAGTTACCCCTTTCTTTTGGTGACATTAATTTTGTAAAACGTCCTAAAAAGCTATGCATCTTTCTTCTCTGTAAATTTTCTTTACTAAAGCAGTAGTTTTATTTGATTCCAAATCAGGTTATCTTATTTTTTTCTATAGACATGAACACGTCCAAACGCTATACAACAATGCTATAATACAATTTATCGACTGCTTACAAATCAAAGATGTTGTTTGCGGAGGGAGTTTGAAGGTGAGAAATTGCAAGACTATTTCTATCATACAGCAAAAAACTAAACTACGGCAGAATGGATCTATATGGTTTTCTAACATGCCGTGAGATGTTTGTTAATCGCTGAAGACCGAAGCGAACAATAAGCAATTGGAAAGAGAGAACAGAGATCAAAATTATCGTCCTAACTCGCAAGCAGTTGACTTCAAAGCCAGAGTTTGCCCACAGGAATGATAATTTGCGCTCTAATCTCCTTCCCAATCATTTTATGAAGATTATGATGAATCTATGAACATGGATTTATAAACACAATTAAGACAATGTAACTAATGGTAATGACAATGTAACAAGGAAACCAATCAGTTACTCCTAACTTCGTTGTTAATAATGAGGTAATAGCTGCTGCGTCAATAAAATTAGAACAGCCTGTCTGGACGACTGATCCTAAAAGACATGAAATGAACAACAAAATAGAATAGCCTACAGTTACAGTTGGGTTGTGACCCTATTAATAATAATCTGTACTGATCTGGGAAGAGACTTTGTTTCTGAACATCCAAGACATAGAAGAATATCGGCATTGTGCTCTTCTTCTTCTGTGTATGGATGTGTAGGAGGAATGAAGCATCTAAATTATGTACCAATATTAGATTAACAATTAATTCCCTTGGCGAAAGGGAAATAATCAAGACAGGTTCTGGGGCATAGTTCTTATGTCCCTTGGCAGATCAGGCTCCTCTTGTAGTTAGTATCCTCAGAGTGTAGGGAAGATAAGGTAAGATGGGGGTTACAGAATAAGGAGGTCTCACTAATGAAGTGGAGATAGCAGATTTACATAACGTTCTTCTGAATGTGTAGGTGGAGCCATTTCGAGGACATAGACAGAAAGAGAAACGCGGAAACTGCCGCCTATATTGGTTTGTTTGAAACACTGAGCAGGCCAACTATTGGGAAAATGGAAAATGTATTACACGATGCCTGTTTACTAATTTATGATTTTACTGTGGGCAAGTTTTCTTGTTTTGAATTCTGAAGCTTACTCTGTTCAATCATACAAACTTGGTTTAAAACATAAGATAGGTATTAAAATACAACTTTAAAAAATAAAAGATAATAGTTTTGTCTTGCTCTCTAATAAGATAATAATGATTTTCCAAAACGGCTGGCTTGTTGAGAGTTTAGCTTCTCCTTAACATTTCTGTTTAGCTCATAATGAGTCCCTTGTGCTGCTATGTTTTCCAGATAAGTTGTTTGTATTGGCTTTTTGTTGTTTATTTACTTTTGGGACCAGGGGAGGGGTGACTTTTAATCAGTGTGTGTGGGTTTAAGTGGTTAACTTAAAAAATTACTCGATACTTAAAATGATAAATGAAAAATATTGCAAAAAAAAAAAACAACCTGTTTGATTCGAACAGATAACACAAACTTTTAGTTTGTAAGATTTAAAAGGAAAGAAAAAATTTCATCTTTAAAGATCAAATCTTAAATGTCAATTTTGAACTAACGTAACTATTGAAAACTTTTTTTGAGAAAGCAAAACATTAACTTGGACCGAATGTTTTACTTATGGGTCCTTGATGTACATGTAGCCTTTTATTGCAAAATAATTTTTGCATCATCTTTGAGTACCTAGCTTAAACGATCATATTTAAAGAGCGCAGTGGTGACATGGTTTACGCTATGTTTCTCGAAGTGGCAAAGCGGTGTGTCCCGAAGTTACAATAAGTCGAAATTCAAATCATACTGTAGGCAGACATTTCAGCCATTTTCACCTAAAGTCTACCTCTCTCCACTGCTATCTTCATACCTTTAAAATCTGTCGATCATATTTCAAGCACGAAGTTAAGTTATGAGGTAAACTCTATTTTTTCTTTCGTATACAAAATCTAAAAGAATAGGGGATAAAGAAAAAGTTGCATGATTATTTAACGCTTAGTTCTTCACTGTACTTTTTCCCCGGGGTCGTTCAGAATTGACTTAAATCTTTAATAAATCCTTAAAGAATTTCGAAATCAGCTGTGTGGGTGTACAGCTGACTAAATTTTTTCTCTCGCCATAAACGTGCAGCTTTGATGTTTGTAAAGACCAAAATTTAAAAAAAAAGAAAATGAAGAAAGAGACAAGGTAGTGATCGAATCGCTGTTGTTAAACAAGACAATAATAAAAAAAATTGCAGTAAAAGAGTACCACTTTTCGAATCACGTTTGTACCATTTATAGGTAGCTCTGTCACGCAATCTATTTTTAATTTCCCTCCTCACTTCTTCCTGTAATTGAGAACACACACGAACGTACACACATAGCGACAAGATTTTCACATAATATCCCCTTCTCTGCTTTTTTTAGCGCGCAATTTCCTTTACTTGGTTTTTTTTGTTTGCTATGCAGAAGCTGAATCAACTTTCATGATTATACTAAAGATAAAAGCTACTAAATAGACTTAGACAGGCTAAGCAAGGACCTTCGCCATGAAACTCCTTCGTTACATATAACGTACGTTGTACGTCCTATTTGTTGCGCCAAGATGCAGACAAGACATACGCTGTACGTCCTCAAATCAGCGTGTTTTGCTATTCCCTATGACGCTTAGTCGTACATTGTACGTCGTGTTTTGCACTGCGTAAGAGGGACATTTAATGTAAGGTTATTTGAAATCCGACAATATATTTGGAGTTCAGCAATGTTAAAAATATACATATAATCCTTCTCTAACCAAAAACTGCCACGTCATGGCGATTGACAGAAACTATGTCACGAATTAAAATTAAGGAGCGTAGTGGCGACATGGTATATGCTATATTTTTCTAAATGGCAAGGCGGTGGGTGCCGAAGCATCTAAAAGTCGAAAGTTCGAATCATACTAAAGGCAGATATTTCGGTCATTTCCACTAAAAAGTCTACTTCTCTCCACTGCTAATTTCATACCTTCAAAGTCTTTAAATCATTTCATCATTTCATTGCGCAGTGGCTGCCTCCACTATTTATCATAAAATAGACCACAGCATCAAGCTCAAAGTAATTATTAACCTGCTCTGTGTTTGTGTGCGTCGATAATCATTTTTCAGTGTTTTTTTTTATTTTTTTTTGCTCCCGATCAGTACTTTTTTAACCTCATAACCTTAAAATTCTCTTTCATGGTGAAACTTTGCTCTTCCACTCC
>BMAT01005214.1:16075-26823 GCA_019649035.1 Elysia marginata
AACAAGTAAACATTGGAAAGGTAGATTGTTAAAACTAGCCAGCAGAACAACTTAGACCTGTCGCCAAGCGATTGTTTTACAAGACATCTCCTTAGCAACAAGTAAACATTTGAAAGGTAGATTGTTAAAACACCTCCTTAGCAACAAGTAAACATTTGAAAGGTAGATTGTTAAAACTAGCCACCAGAACAACTTAGACCAATGTTGCGTTAAAGGAATACAGTGAATGGTTTACAGTTAAGTCAGGTGTCGGCAGGGATGTGCCATATCTCCAGTCCAGAGATATGGGATCTCTGCTCCAGTCCTATTCCTATTGGTCTTTGACTGGGTTATGAAGAATTCAACAGATCAAGGACCAATGGGAATCTTATGGAAGGCTTTTAATCATCTGGAAGATTAGGACTTTGCTGATCACATTGCTCTGTTATCATTTTAATGCAAAGACATGCAGGAGAAGATCACCCAAAAATTGTAATATTCTATAATATAAGGCATTTGGACTGTTATGAGTTTTGCTATCTTCTTGTGTGCTTTTTTTTATTTTAGTGTTGCATGTTGCATTAATATAATACCCTCCTATGGCTGTAGTTGCTATCGCGTGACATTTTGTCTTGTGTGATTTTGAATTTCAATTGTGTGATAAAAAAGTTGACTCATTGAAAAACATTTTCTCTAGAAAATAAAAAAGAATGTAAAATAATTGCTATGTTGAGTTTTTTTTTTATGTATTTCCTTTCGCAAACAGCATGTTAATCTATAAAAGAGTCTGTTTGTGAGAACCTCTTGTTTTAAATGAAAATGTAGCCTTTTTCTTTCGTGCAAAAGGAACTGCAGGGAGTAGGCTAAAAGCATTCATTAATATTATGAATACTACTGCTACTACTACAAGATAAGAGTGTTTAATATTGATTATTATTCATATTGTCTGTTGCACAATCGTCATGCAAAAATCCCTGTCTTTTAAAAAAATTTAAGATTAGGCTAATTTAGGCAATACATAATTTACTATAATCAAAATTTCTCTACTTGGGAAAAACGTTTCAACCTTGTCTCTTGCTAAAAATATTTCATGTTTCTTGTATAAGAATTTCAATACTTTCGTGGAGCAGCATGGCTCAGTGGTTAGCGCGTCGGACTTGTGATGGGCGGTCGCGGCTTCGATTCCCAACCACAACACATGTAACAGCCTTAGGAAAGCAATTTGTCCACACTTTCCTCAGTCCACCCATCTATAAAATGGGTACCTGGCTATAGGCAGTGCTTGAAATTTGTAGAATGTCAGTATTTGAGCGCCTGATAGGCAGCTGTGCTGTGACGCTCTGAAATATGAGTTGAACTTGCTTTGGTGTATATTGGCCTACTGGGGTGAATATGTAAAGTCTTGAGACTGCCTTCGGCGGTGGAAGACTATAACCCATAATTTTTTAAAAACAAATTCGTAATGTAAAGTATGTAGAACAAAATGACATTTAGTTTTTTTATTTGACCTGACCTAACCCCTTCAGCTGCCAGGGTCGTCTGACTGAGCAGTTTCGGTTGTGTTCCTTGGTTCCACGATGAGATGATTATTATTAGTAATAAATGACATTCTTGTCTTCGGTCTGAAATTTAACATAAATTGTCAAATCAAATGTTTCTAATGTGGCCCTTAGAAGTCAATTTTAGTCTATTTTTCTGTATTAAGAAAGAACAAAACACTCACAAAAAGTGGATTCCGCATTAACAGTCCCTTTCTCCTGACTCCAAAGTAGTTTACTTTGTGTGTAACTACAGTTCTACCGACCCATGGCCTTATATTAGCATAGTCTTCTGACAATGCATTACCTTTAAAGCTACCAGTTTTTGTCTGTGCTAAACTATTCTGCCGTGTTGGTTAGTTTTGTATGTGTGATCTGATTATTGTCTTTAAAGATTGCCTTGGCTTTTTTTAAACAAAATTTTTGAGAGTCACTAAAACAAGCTGTGGTTGGTTGGCTTCTCCTATTTATTTCTGTGACATCTTAGTCCACCTGCCTTGACACTTAATACTCTTGAAAGAAAAGAAGAAATTGCCATCCGCTTTAAATCTCAAATTCACCAAGGAATGATTTGCAAGCAGTGAATTTCCATCCATGACAATTCCCTGGAAATTTTTAATTTATTTTGAAATGGCAGAAAAAGTATTAAAAAAGGATATAAAAAAAGCATTTTCTACTAAAACATGACAGAATTTGGTTTATAATGTACTTTCAATTCTGGCACCGACTAACACAGAACGGGTTACTTTGATATTTTGGACAGTTTATACTATAATAGCCTCAGTACAGTAATGCTCAACTATAGCGGCACCTGCTACAGCAGGTCCTCTGGGGAATCCCCTTATGTTTCTGTATAATTATAAAGTCATCACCTGTGTATAGGTGTAACAAGGCAAGAACAGGCCTAAATATGGATACAGCAGGAGGGATAGAGCCAGTGTTAGATGAATTAAGAGTAAGAATCAGAGTAAGAATTTTAAAAGCAATCCCATTGTGAATTTGGCTTGGGTTTGCACTGTATTGTGCCAACCAGTGCGAGTTTAGCACATGCCTTTGTTTGTGTTTTAAGGTCACAAGTGAAGGTGCATTGAAAACTTGGGGAAGGAAGAGAGGAGAGGGGGGGTGATTGCAGCATTGTGACTGTCATTGCCTGTAGAGTGCAGTGAGAAAAGGCACTGTATGCCTAGAGTGAGATAATACGTTTTGCAATATCCAATTCTAAACTTATACCATTGGTAAAATGATGTGGATAAAGAGGAGAGCCACTTTATTTGCCTCATAGTTAGGAGTTTCATCAAAGCAGAGTTGTTTTTTTTTACACTCACCTTTACATTCCTATTGCGAAAAAATGCCTACTGCCCGATTTTTCTTCTGGACCCAAATATTCTGCTGCAGACATGCTTTACTATAGGATGGTAGGCCTACCATAGTAAATATGGTCCCCTTTGCCATTCTCATATATCTTACTATTAGGCAGAAATTTTTTCAAGTAAATGAGTAGTTGCAAGTTTGATGAAAGTGAGGTAAAAATAATACTAAAAATAAACGTCTTATGTCCTGGGTGAATGAGCCGGATGTAGTGATTTTAAACTTCATAGGTGTTGCTATTTTGAACAAGATGTTTTTCTAAACTTCTTACACAATGAAAATCTTATCAAATTATCAACAATGTGAAAATATGTAGGTAAAAACTTTTGTTGGTTTAAAATACAAAGAAACAGTTGACAAAATAGGAACTTACATAATGTTTTCTCAAAGAAAAAAATATTTTCCATCTTCAAACTCATTTGTCTTGAATGCGAGACATATAATTTTTGTAAAAACAGTAGTTGTAATAAAAAGTTAATGATACTTATAAGAAAAAACAAGATAATTTGTTTCACGCAAAAGGATTTGTTTATTCATAAAGTTAATAAAACATTTGAGTTTTAAATAATCACTGGCCAAGGTTGGCAAACTCAATTTAGAATAAATTCTAATTACATGAGTGTAAGCTACGTTAAAATAAAATTAATGAATAAAACAGAACAATAATGCTTTTAAAAATGAACTACATGTATAAGAAAAACAATTTTAATCTCTGTTAACCGTAGAAGATCATCAAACTCAAGTGAGTTTTAATACAAGTATAATCCTGACTTATAATAGTTTAACTAATAAACCAAATATTAGGCCTATTCCACTCTACACCTAATGACAATAGATTTTTTAAAACATTTCAAACAACTTTGTCTATATAAAAAGAAAATGTATGTAGTTGAGTTTGAAATTTTAGCATGTACATAACCAATTTGTTTTTTTTTAAAAAGAACCCACTCTATTCAAATCTCATTTTACCTGACGTTATAAAACAAAAAAGAATTAGGTCACCTACACTGTTCCAAACATTGTTTTCTTTGATTTTATTTAAATAAAATTTTAAAATGAAAAACTTCAACTTGGGCCAGAACTATAGAAAACCTTGATGCTTAGGGATTAAGTATAGCAAAACCCTAAAGCTTAGACTCATGTTTCCTACACTCTTGTGTTAAAAAACACATGGCTGCAGATTTTTTTTTAAATTGGAAAAAAAAACCCAAACAAACCAAGTGGACATTATCTTTCCAAGTTGAATGCAGGATGGTATTAAGACCTTATATCTTTCCCCCATCAGGGCAGTTCACACCAGAGCAACTTGCATTTCAACTTGCTTTACAAAACGGCTGCCTTTTTGGCACTGAAGTACTGCCATTCTCAAAACTTCAACCAAAGCCTATAGCCAGGTACCCATTTTTTAAAAAACAATAGAACACATATTTGTACAAGGTTTCCCTTATCACCTGTGTCATGTTCTTCAAATACAATGGTTTATAAAACATTTAAACAGAACTTAATAGTTAATGCCTTGTAGTCTAGATTACTACAGTTTGAAGTTTTATCTTTTCATAGACCTAAAAAAAACAACTTAAAATTAAAGATTCTTGTGGAAAAACCGGCAACACTTAAAAAAAGACTTCTTGAAGTTGAAATCTGTTGTTTTCAATTTCATAATCAATAAAAAAATATCCTTTGATGAAACTTGGTAAAGTATTGGGAGGTCAAGCATTTGTGGTTATAGTACATAAATGTTAGATTGGACAAGAAAATCATGGAGATTTGATTTTTTAAAAATTCTTTATATCCCTGTGAGACAGACGTCATTTACCATCAACCACAAACAAAAATATCGCAAATAAAAAAAATTATATTTTAGACACTCACGCTAATTAGAAGCAAAAAAGAAAGTAAAACAAAAAAAAGTATTTGTGAGTTTCGAACCTCAACCAAACTTCAATACTGATACTCTGATCACCAATTATGCGACTAGCACTTGACAAGTCTTTACAATGTATGTACAAGCAAATGACTTAATAAATAAATAAACTACAGCAGGTTGCAATGTTAACAAGCAATAAAAAGCATGAAAGAAAAAAGAGAATTTTTTATACATTACATACTAACAACAAAAACAATTAAAAAAATTCAAGGGACACATATTACCAGAGAGACTGATCAACACAGAAAAAGACAGACAGAAAAACATGACAATTTTAAATTCTAATTATGTCGAAGAACCACTGTAGGCTACAGCTGTTAATAATCATTCTAGGATTAGCTTGGTTCAGGAAGTAGAGCCCTATTTGTAGCTAGTCTAGAGATAACATAAAAACTTAAGCTACGAGGCTTTATTGATTGAGCACATGAGGCAAAATCGGCAAGTTGTTGACCAACTAAGATTTTAAAAATTTGCCTGAAAATCTAAAATTTATATCTAAGTTTCAACTATCCGAACTAAAAAAAACAACATGGCAGCACTAGCCAGCCCCAAGAACAAAAAATGTTGTTAGCACAAGCCACAAGAAACTCGCAACAGTTGACGTCAAGGACAAAGAATGTTGCTGAAGCAACACAGACGATGAACTGCTATGCAATACACCGCAATGGAAAAGTATGTATGCCTACTAAGTTGAAGCCCGGCTTGTCAACTATGAGGAAAACTAACACGTTGCAAAGAACTCAGAAGCTCTACATATTCTAGGCAGCAACTTGTTCCACTAAAACACCAACTGAGTGGGGTCCAAGATCTGCTCTTACAAGAAATTCTGCCTGACAATTTTGATAGTGTAACTGAAACTCATAGCTTCAATCAGAGTAACCTCATTGATTTTGCAGCCTGCTAAAAAAATCCAGACACTTTGTAAAAATAAACCCATAAAAAAGGAAGAAAACTAAAATGTGCACATATTTAAATCTATTTCACATCCTTTATTGATATGTTTAACTTCAATCATAACTAATTTGTATGTTCATAAATTATGGCACTCACTATTTCTCTTAATTATCAATGGCTCTTTCAAGTTGAAGCAATCTATTTTATAAAAACTGTCCAAGTCATTGACTAAGTAAGAACCTGAGTACAAACTCAATAGAGAAGAGGGTGAAATTGACCAGCACAAATGCTCCGCAAAACATTGTCCATGATAGCAGCAGAAAATTGTGTTTTTAAACGTTTCTATAGCTCTTAAGTTTTTTAGATCTTCAAAATCGTTAATGAAATTCCATTAAATTTCTTGACCACCTAAGAAAATGAGTCAAACCAGAAAGAGTGCCTGATCGTTTATTTAAATGTTATTTTGCCATAATTTTATCTGTGGTTGAAAAAAAAGAAAAAAAAGTTAAAAACATCAGTTAAAAAAATAAGAGTTATACCCCTTTCATCAGTAGATTAAGGATGTGGAGCATATCGTCTGGTCAGTAAATCAAGGGTTAATCAGTCTCTTTAAACAGAAGCAAAATAAAAACACTATCAATACAGTTTCTCTTTGCATGCAAAAAAGAAGACCTGAGAAGTTCACACCAAAAAATTTGCACCTTGCATACGAAATGCAATTGATATTGTTTGTTTTTTCAATGTTTTGCACCATTTTGAAAAGTGAAAAAAAATGTGTAAATGAGCCAAAATAAAAAAAAAGAAAAAGAAAAATTACATCAACTTGTAATGTAACCACTTTACATGCCAAAGTCCTTACACTCCCTCTGGAAAAAAATGATTAAAGTGAAAACACATTTTGAGGGTAGGCCTATACAGAGAGAAAAAAAACATAAATAACATGGAAACATCGCAAGAATTTATCATCTTTCTACGCAATACTCCAATAGTGTTTTCATTTTTCTTTCTCTTCTAAAATTTCACTCTTGTAGCACTGTGTAAATGATAAAAACAAAGAACTTTACAAGATAGTAGAGAAATTTGAATAATTACCGGTCCTAATTAAAAAGACACTATATCATTATATGTTTTATTTACATAAATATTTCAAAGCATTGAAAGTGGGTCACTGCATTCCACACCCATGCTGCTTGGTTTTGACCTTCTCTCTAAAGCCATTGGGGTAAAAAATGCACAAAAATCTTAAATATGGTACACGCATACACACTAGCTAAAATAACGCAGAGAATAACTTATATATAAAAATATATACATAAAAAGAGCTAATGTACTACTAACTATGAGACGTTATTTTAGAAAGAGTCGTCGTCTTCTTCATCAATGTTCACCAACTCAGACTCCATCTCGTAAGCCACAACAGTGTGTTTGGCAAGAATTCTCAACAGCGGACGAAGCTTCAGCCACCATTGGTCTTTAGGGATGCGTTTACTGATAGAGAAGATAATATGTTGTGATACAAACATAGTGTGCATATGAGGCAATCAGGATTATTCAGGCACAAGTCTACGAAGTATTTAATTATAGTTATACCCTTTTAAATGCAAAAATTTGCTTAAATACAAACCATTTTTATCTGTATCAAAATGAACTATTTCCAGATACAGAAAAGCTAGAGTTAGTTTGAAGGAGGATATAATACAGTTTGGACAACAGATGATAACATAACTTAGTTGGACAATTTCCATTTAGAGCTATACAATACATCTCCTACAAGAAATTCTATGGAAAAAAAAAAAGAACAGGGCAATACAGGTCATCAAATAAGAAGAAACTTACTCAAAGTTTGTTTCCTCTTTGAGTTCTTCTACTGGTGTAAAGGTCAGATGTCGCTTCATCATACCGAGCAGAACAATTGTGTCATCGTTGCCTGTCCTCACAACACCTGGGACCGTACGGAAACAGAGTAATGTTCTACATCAGTTCACATGGCAATGAAATCTTTACAGCAAAAGACTGCCGCATACAACTAGCGGTAGTGGAAATCCTCAAAAGAAAAAAAAGCAAACAAAATAAAATAAAACTTAAATACTTATTTGTTTCAAATCATTAGCAATATTTATAAAATAATGATTTTATTTTTCTATACTTAAGAAAGATGTGTATATATATATTTATTCCTATTTTCCTTTTTTCACAGAACTATGATGTTATCAGGCACAAAAGCTTCATAGGGAAAGAGATGGGAAAAAGGAGAGAGAAAGACAAATGAGAAAAGGTAGAGAGATATTACATTAAAATTTTATAACTGTTAAAAATTGTAATCACACCTGATAATATGACATCTAACTGTGAGAGCAAGTTTTATTCTAAATGAATAAAGATAATGTGTCAAATTATGAAATATCTTTTCTTGGTTATCAAAAGCTTTAATTTTCAAACAGAAAAAAAGCAATGCTTGACAGATACCAGTTGGGTCCAAGTATTTTTCCACCATCTCTGCCAGCCACTCCACGCCCTTGGCAGCCATCTTTGTGCCATAGTTACGGTCAAACGGGGATGGGTAGCCTCCCTGTTGCATGTGACCAAGAACGTTCATACGGGTCGTGAAGGTTGGGTAACCCTCCTCAGCAAACAGACGTGTGATGAAGTCGGTACTGTAGTTGTGGTTTGCCTTCTCGTTTCTGTGTTATATTTTTTAAGTGAAAAAGAACAGACAAAATATTTGATCAATTTATATAAAATATTTTCGAAAAGATCATAGTTGATGATCAATTTAGATCAAATATTATAAAACTATAAAGGTTATTAAAAAATTCCTGAAGAGTAAAAAAAAAACAACTTTAAATTGAGCATGACCAGAGCATTTATTACTTGGAAAAGTTTAATGTGATTTGGTAAACGTTGATTATAAACAAATCAACGGTTCTGATTTCTTTACCACTAAGGGCTCTCGGTCTGTCTGTCTGTCGCTCTCTATCTCTCTAATTTATATAAGTTTGTCTTTCTGTCTTTTGTTTGAATGGTAAGTTATTTGCGTAAAGCTGCTTCATTGAATGCAAACTACTTTTTTTTAAAAAATATTTCACCATTGTAGAGACTAAATTTCCAACATAACTTTTACCCATTCTCAGCCTTGTGTTTTACCTCCTGCTGCAAAATTATTCATGTATTTTATTATTTCCTCAATGCTTTGACTCAGCCATTTTTATACCTGTCATACTAGAATTAGAAACAGCATTTTTTACTGCAATTTAGTGAATCACTTATAATAAAATCGACTGAGTATTAAATACTTGCAAGAGTGGTGTAAAAAGCATATGGCTTTAAACCTTGGATTCTTTGTGAATATGGTGATTACGAACAAAGGTGAACACTTGATATGCAACACAGTGATAAATCTACATGTATCCCTATGCACTAAATAGAGCCAGCAGTTTAATTTTAAGTAATACTGTCCTGGACGTAGCCAGATCGTTGTAGAAGACCAATACAATGTTATCACCAGCAATTTCCCCCCACTTTCCCAAAGCTGCGCACACTGTCCATTTAAGTACATGTACACAAAAACCTATGCGTTAGGCACCATAGGGTCTTGACTCAGTGCTAAAACCAGGCCTGCCATAAGTGAAAACCATTGTCCTCATATATATACCTGCCAATACATAAGCTTTGCACACATTGGGGACTTTAATAAACAGTTGGACAGTCTAGTTGTCAGTCTGCCAAACATCTGGTGTATCTAATTTGACAATTTTTGGGTATTTTATATACATGTTTCCTCAACACAGCTTGAATACGGCCAAGGTCTTTGGTGACCTTTATTCACTAAGTCAGGGGTTCAGGTACTATTACTTAGATAGTAACAAAACTGTTCTTTGAAAAGTATTTGCAATTTCCAAAGTTGTTGGAGTCAAAGTCAATTGTATCTCATATTAGTGAGTTTAAAGTTTAAAAGTCTTTTTATAAACTAACAGCATTTGTGAACAAGCGTACAAAAAACTATATACATACATATACAAAAAAGACAACTATAAAACTGTATAGAGATTCATAGAGTGCAGATTTTCCAACCTTACCTCAGGATCAAGCCTCTCTGCACATTAGCCGACAAGATTTTGTCTTTCAAGTGCTCCACATCTTGCTGCAAAGGTGAACAAAGGGATGTAATTATTAATTGAAAAGTAACTTTGTATTGCCTCCAGTGTGAATGAGTAAGATGTCGCATTTTTCACCTTCGTAAGGCGTTGCTGTTCTGAACAAATCATTCTTCTTTCTAAATTTCATTAAAAAATTACCAACGTTTCATTAGAAATATAGGCATACTACATTTGTTAATTAAAAATATATTTGTACTTTAATAACAATTTTTAGAATGGTGTTTCCTGAAAAATATAACTTCTAACTTTCAACTCATTCACCCTTGATGCAAGACATTCATATTATATGCACTGATGCCAAAAGATTTTCGGGAAAAAAAATGAACAACCTGAAAATGAGCACAGCAATGCATTTCACAAAATTAAAAAAGAATGTTAATGACACATTCAAGTAGTACTATGAACAAGAAATGGAATGAAACCAACTGAAAAATATAGCAACTGGCATCACTGATACTGCTGCAATCTTTCAAAATAAAAATATTTCACCATAAAGGTTTTATATTTGACGGGTTCAGATGCAATTAGCAAAGAATGTTTCATGTGATGTCCTGATACGCACAAATAAATACAAGTAAACAGAGCTAGAAAGAGACTTAGCGAAAGAAAGAGACAAAAAGTCATCCATTGCAAACCTTATGTTTATATCAATGTGCAAAGTTGAAATAATGGTCATATTTCTTGGTTAAGTATTTTTCTATATGTATCTGTATTTTAATTATGGTAATTTTGTTATACATGTTATCACACCTGAAGATTGCATAGAGCAGTCTTTTTATTATTAGAATAACTATTATACAAAGAGAGAACAAAAATCTAAAGCTAAGATCATAAAAAAATGATCATATCACACTCTATTTAAAAAAAAAATATTTAAAAATCAGG
>BMAT01005218.1:0-15407 GCA_019649035.1 Elysia marginata
CCCAAACCGTGGGGATGCATCACAAAATATTAATACTGTTCTTTAATCATTGCCTCCGTAATTTTTGTACATGTTTTTGCGGAATTTTTTTGGGAGATAAAAACTAAATTCTGAGTTGTTAGGAAAATGACCATAGTCTCCGAGTCCATATTTGTTGTGTGGATGCAGAAGACTTACGTCATGTATAGTAGGTGGATGAAGTGTGCGAAGGTACTTTACTGCAAGGGTCGATTGAAAATTTCTGTGGCAGTCGATTCATGTGCGACATCTGATTACGGCACAAAACTACTTCTGCATCCACACACCAGGCAGGGATTCTTAGACAATGTTAATAATATCTTTCATTCTTGTGCAAAATTATACATCAACAATAGTAAATACTTGCACAAGAAGCAATGGCAATTTGAAAGGTTTATGAAAAGTTGCCTGATTGTAACTTGGGAAACAATATGTTTTTGTTTCCTTTAACTTTATTTGCTTTTTTCCTTATAATTGTTGGTAGACTATCAACAAGTTTTTTTTTTGTAGAAATGTTGTGTTCTGCCTATTAAATGCTATGACGTTCCAAGCAAGATTATGTCATTAGTTCTGAAATATTTATTCAGCACTGAAGTCTGATATGGCATATCTCCTCACACGCCTCACAACCTTTTGTCACAGGTTTATCCGCCCTAAACTAACCCTAGAAGTGTTACAATTACATTTTAATTTTTTTAGTCATAATTTTCCTAGGTGTTAGTTCTAAAAAATAGGAACTTCCCTTTATCACGGTAGACAACGATTCCAGGGTTAGAAAGCTTAATTGAAAAATTTACTGCTTTTGGATAAGTCACGCTAACCAACTAACCTTCTCTTTCCTCCACCTTGGGTTGGCATGAAACAACATTCAGTACCGGTACTTATTGTGTAAAGGTATGTATCAGTGTTAATCAATTTACATAATAGCAAAGAATTTAATCGAGATCAGTTTTTGGAGCTCATGAACGGCTTTTTACATAACATGTTCTTTTTTCTAGCAAAAGTCTCTTGGAGAATATGAGAGTGTACTTCGGAGAAATAAAGAGCTAAACCAATGCCAGAACGAAGATCAGGCAAATTATGGACATAGAAAGGCTGAGTTGAAAAAGGTGTGTTCATGGATGGGTATTGGATAATTGGTGGGGGCATTAAGTTTTTTAATTTTTAACCATAATGGAGTGTAACTTAAAATGAGAAGTATTCATGGATTCCTGCCCTTCATGGCACATTAACCAAGCCACAGTCAATGCCCCTTTAATTTATTTATGTTTTGAGTAATTTTGGTAAAAATAACGTTAAACTTGATGACTTAACATTATTAGTTTTTAGAAATATAAAAGGTTTGAATGTAAATTTTTTATTACAAAACAATTTTTGTAGTTACTCAAATCATTGTTAAGTGTGGATAGTGTCTTTTGAAAGTAACCCATAATATAATCTTAACTCACCTGTTAACTGCAAAAACAAAACAAAAATCATTCATGTCTCAAAATCAATTAAGCATAAACTTAAAAAGTTGTTAAAGTTTTCAAATCTGATGCAGTTATGTCTCATTTGCCTGAAAGCTTTCATATAGGCAAGTCATTTTTTTTTTTTTTTTTTTTTTTTTTTGGAACTACCTTTCTGTCATGCAATGAGGGTCATTTTTCATTGTCACTTATGTAATTTTTAGAGTGTTTCCCTTTTCATATGAGATTTCTTTTTTTTTTAAATCTAATTCATCTCTGCCTAGCTTCAAGATGATGTTGAGGAAGCAAATCGAGTTTTTACAGAGCTGCAAGCGGCTGCTGAAGAAGAAAAACGCTGTGTACAAGAACTTAAGCTGAAAATCTCAGAAGCAGAATCAAACAAGGTTTTTAGTCTTCATACTCATAATATCAGTTCTAGAAAGTTGAAACAGGACCAGATTAACAAGGCTTTTTTTTTATTTAGTAAAAATTGGACCAATTTCATGTTATTTCCTTGGTTAAGGCTATACCAAAGAACTGTTTTGAAAGGAAAAACAATATAGAGCTGCCCTTGTTCAGTTATTTTTCCCCTTTTAAGCCGGAGAAGCTTAAAAAAACCCACAGAAATTTGAACAATATATACAATGTATAATGGCAATTAAGAACCCTTAAATACGAGAACAAAGCCATAGCTTTTTCAGAAAATTTGTTTTGCATCCCATTTTAATAGATAATTACAAGTGCTTTTAAAAAGGATTTGTGATTTTTTTTTTTATACTGACACTGTAACAGTTGATTTTATTTATATTTCTCTGTAATAGGCAGCTCTAAAGCCACTCCTTAAACAGAGAAATCAGGAATGTGAAAAACTTTCCAGAAAGATTGTGCAGTCACCTAAAAAATTTCAAGTGGATTTGGATCGACTAAAAGCTAAAGTAATGGACATGAAAGCTCAGCTGAGTAAAGAGGATCAAGACTTATTGGAGAGCAGACGTTTACTGGTTTGTTAAAGTCTCTGTCATATTTTTTTTAAAGTATTGCTTCTTTTTTTATGGAAGTAATTGAAGGGTTTGACTGCAAAACGAGTTATATCCATTTTTTAATATTTTGAGATTTTTTGTGAAATCAACTTATTTTCATATTCTTTTTCTTTTAAAGGTATCACTTTCTCACATGTGGTCATATTGTAGGTGTAGCTGCCAATTTTCTGAGATAAAAAAAATACAAAGGCAAGGAAGAAAAAATACAGTTTTTCCCCTTTTTCTCAGCTTTTTGAAAATGGACATAACGCGTTTTGCAGTCAAACCCTTCAATTGCACTTCTTTTCTCTTTGGATAGGGGTCAGAGAGTGCAGTTACTAGGTTGCTGTTCTGTTGAAGAGAAAACATATTGTGACCATAGGTCCAAAGGATTATAAAGGATATTTTAATTGTTATCAATTTGCCCATTTTCAATGTCTTTTGCAGCTAAGAGAAGTTTGATAGCATATTTTTTAATTCCAGCTTTTGGCCTTTGGTGATAGGTGATAGGTGAAATTTAAAGCAGCCATGCATTGCTTTACTTCATATCGCTGATGCATCACATAATGAACTGTATGTGTTTATGTTTAGAGGTTAGATTTTCTTTGAAAGAAAAGAGAAAACTGACTCCTTTATTTTGTGACCAAAAAAAAATGTTGTGATCCCCATCAATATTAGTGGTGATGAACTGTTGTTTTTTTTTCTCTTTTTTACTTTCATCATTATAGGAACACACAATGCACAAGGCGGATGCAGCAACAAAAGCGGTGAAACTGGCAATTGAAGTGAAAACAGATCTTGATAAAGACATGTAATTATTTTTTCCCTTACAAGCAGAGATATGTTAATGTAGTCCACCTAAACTTTCTTGTAGTTGTACATACATAAGTCTATCTAAAAAACATTTTCTCGTCCCATGCTGGGCTTTTCCCTTGTAAAGTTTTCCTCATTGTTGTCTGTTATATAGACAAATGGCCTACCAGCTCTTTCTAGACCTCTAATATGGATTCTTTGAAATCCACTCATATAAAATTTTGGGTTTTCACACTGAACGGGAAGGGTGAAGTTAAGGGTCTTTTTTGTCTTAAATAATTATGTGCAACCTTTTTGTTTTCTTAGTAATGTTCTTGCAATTTAAGGGAAAAGGATGAAAGTTATTATATAAACCTGTTTTCATTTTCATAATTTTTAAGAAGATTAAATTTGATAGAAATAACTTCAACGCAAGACTTTAGAAGTAAATTTTTTAAAATGTAACTTTTCTGGAAAATGCTGCCAAAGACTTGAAGGTGCCACAAAAAATGCTGATGAGTGTTAATTTTAGGGGTTTTGTTTGGTTTCCTTTTTTATATACTACACTCTTAATTGAAATGCTGCAGAGAAAGATAAGATTGTGTCAGCTGCTTACAAGACCAGCATTTTTGTTAATGTCATGTTAGGGAGATATGGTCTGAGATCAGTGGGCTAACAGAAAAGCAGGCTGATCTACAGGAGGCAATTAACTCATGTCACCCACAAGAGGAGGACCTCCTGGAGAGATATAACATTCGTCAAGCCCAAAGACGGTCATTAACCAGTAATACTGATTTACGCCAACAGAGCAGCCTACAGAAAATGGAGGATTATAAGCAGTAAGTGTCTCATGCTTTGTTTCTTTCTAACCTTATTAGATAGAATTCAAGACTGAGTCTTTATTTTTTGATTTGCTAACAGTCTTCAGGGATAATGTGCCTATTCAATACAGTAGAGTTCAACTATATTGACAGTCAGTTTATCAACGTTTTGACATATCATTGTCTTTTGGTATGATGCAATATATTCCGTTATAATCTAACTAAATAATGCCTCTAATGTCAACTTAGATATAAAAAAGTCTATATAAAAAGACTAAGCACACAACAAAATAAAGGTATCCCATTTTTTATTCCCACATAAAACAAAACCAGGAAAGTCATTAACTATTAATGGTATTACTATTACCATCGTCTTCCACTTCTTTTTCCTCTTTGTCTTTGTATTAACATCATATCAATCTCCTATTCTCCAAAAGCATGTCGATATAAGTGGATTACACTGCTCTTATTTAATGAATTCAAGACTGAGTCTCTTTTCATTAAATAGCTAACAATTTTTAGAGACAATGTGGCCAATCAATAGTATATTAACCCTTAATCATGTTACAGAATTCTTTTCTGGAAGGTGGAAAAATTATGGTTTGACTATGAGGTTCTTACATTTTTAGCCAATAGATTTAAAAATTTTGTGTCTCTTTGCAATCAATATTAATGGAAAGTTTAGCTGTAGGCCTACACATGATATTTAAGTAAAAATTTCTTGTATCTTCATCTTGAGACAAAAGTAATATATATATATACTAATAAATAATGAAATTGTTGCTTGTTGTCTTAATTAGACTTGCTTGGTTTTTAGAATCAATAAGCCAGGCTGTAGTAAGAATATCAATTATTGTTGCAATATGAATTTTCTTTCTTTATATAAAAAAGGTATGCTGGCAAGCTGAAGGAAAACCTGAAGGCTGCAGGGAATAAAACATCTATGGTTAAGGACAAAATTGCACAAGTGAAATCAGAGGTATTGGAAGTGCAAGACAAGATTGCTGCTGAGAAAGAGGATTTGGAGAAAGAAAATAATAGACTGATGATGCATGTGGTAAGATTGTAATGCTGAATTAAAGTCAAATTTTAAACTGCATAAAATACTGAGTATTATAAATTAGTGGAAAGCTTACGTCATAAATCCAATTTTTCCCAAGGGGAGCATTGTGGGGACATACATACTTGTTTTTATGTACAAAGTTATACACAGCTTTAAATTTTCCCTGAATTGAGCATTTTTCAGGGATGCCATTTTTTCCAGTTATTTTCTCTTTTTTTCCCGTTTGTTTAAGCCTCAGAAACTGAACTAGAATACAAATTTGAACAAGATTGATCCCATGAATAAAGGCAAATCAGTGACCCTTAATGGCACATTGCGTATGTTTCTTTTTGCAAGAGCGCAATATGAGGATTTTCAGTTACTTTCAGAAAAGTCGAGTGACATCCCTGAATTAAAATAGACTGGTGTCTGGTACGAAAATAGCTCAAGGATTCCAGATTGCTTGATCAATATTTAGTAATGTTATGCTGCAGCAGCTACGAAGCCAAGCACAAAACTGAGTAATGATTTGTGCTGTTTGTACTGGTTCTGAAATTTATCTTTGAAGAAATCAAATGTAAACTTTGAATACTTGTAGAATATAATCTAAATATCATCCAGAATATAGGTCTAGATCCACAATCCAAGAGGTTAATCTAGGCTCAGATTTAGATCAAGATTTCATTCTTTTAAATCATGTAGATGTCTTGTCTTCTCATTGCTAACAAACTGCAACTAAAACTGACAAATTAACACAGGTCTACCCTAAGATTTTAACCAATGCAAAGAATGACTTTGCAAAAACCAATGAAAGCATTTTTGGTAGGGTTGGTCATACATTCTATTTATAATGTAGGCCTGTTTGCAGGCCTACTCAGGAATATCAGATGTCTAATCATAAATTCATTTATTCCAAGTAAATCATTTTGATTTGCATACTGCTAGAAAGCATTTAAACATTGCTAGTTTTAAATTTTATGAGTCACAGGCATAGGCATGTCGGAAACCTGCAAATCTATTTCATGTTTATAACTACTAAACAAATACAAAACGAGCTTGATCTACAGGTTTATTGACAAAACTATCTTTTTTTTCATTTCATTCTGAATAATTTAAGTACAGGGCGATTTACAACTGTAACATACAGAGTTTCACCATTGAGAGGAAACTTGGACCTTGCCCGCATCTCTAAAAATAGACATAGGTTTTTTCCTAGCTTGCTTAACGAAAACTTTTCAATTATCCACATGTATATTGGTTGGTTTTTGGTTGGTTTTTTTTTTTCAGATTGAAAAGCTGGATGACATCAGTGAGCAAAGTCTGCTGAACTTAAAGACATGCCTTGGAGGTGTTTAGATTAAAAATTTTTTGTTTGTTTTGTTTTTTCAAACTTAGTTTTTTCTCTAGCTTGACTGCTTCAAAAACTTACTTCTTCAAAACTTTGTTGGAGTAACAAGATTGCAAGGTCCTCTTTTTCAAGCGCTTCTTGGCCTTTTCTTTAGAGATTATAGATAATCTGTGTTTTGTTCCAACCTTTGCAAAATATATATATTACCAGACTTCTTGGTATTTCTAAACATTTGCAATCAAAAGAAGCCATGTGGCCTTGTCATCTAGTTCAAGATGGTTGCCAGGGTCAGAGGAGGAGTTTCCTTGTTTATGGTTTCTGTGGTTCCCCAATTATACGCTGATCTTTCCCTACATTTGTGGAAATTGTTCTCTCAAAGAGCAGGTTTTGGGCTGCTTGGCCTCATATTCGGTAATTGCGACTATGTCTGCGTATTGGTTCCTCTGGATTGTAGGTTGTTTTGTTTTAATTTGACATAACCCAGTGGGGAGATACTTGACCTTATTTTTAGTTTGAAAACAAATGTCCCTGGTAATTGATGGGAACTAAACTGCGTGGCAACAAAATTACCAGAATTCTGCATCTTAGTTTTTTCTTTGATTTGCATGTGCTGGTCATACCCATCACCCAAGGGAAGTTGATTACCAGCATTAAAGATGTAAGCAAACTTGGATACAGTGACTTAAATACTTGTTTAATTTTAACTATATTTTTATTGCTCACCTTATTTCCCCGTTAAGTCAAAGTACGGATAATTGGAAGCTAAACTTTGTTCCCATTGGGGTTTTAAATATTCAGACTGGACTGTTATGCGGAACTCATGCATTGCTACGCACATTATGCCAGTTTTTAAGTAGAACCTAAGTGTGTGCGATTTCTCTATGGTCGCCCAACAGCTGTATTCTGATGCAATTGTTTTTGTCAATCAACTACACCATCAAACTTTTTATCAATTTCCAATCAGTGGGGTTTATAAGTTTTGTACAATTTTTGTTTGGTTTCTGATGATTACAAACCCATTTATCAACTAAGCATAATCAAGTTTGGTTTTTTTTTTTCAGTCCTAATTTACTTGTTTTTGAATTGAAGTTCTGGAGATCGCTGGCTTATTTGCTACCTCATAAATAAGTAGAATATCAAAATTTTTATGAGCTGTTATATTTAGTTATTGCGGTCTTTAGCTCTGAAACTATTAGTGAAAGTGTTTTCTTTGTTATTTTGCATTTCCAATACAAGGGTAAATAGTAGCCATTATAAATTTCAAGGTAACTTTTCAGGCACTGTTTTGTTTTTGTGTTTTGATCAAGAGATTTGAAACTCAAAATTTTAATTGTAATTGTATTTCAAATATTTGTCAACAGGAATGTGTAATAATGTTGAAGCATACTTTTTTTTTTTAATCATAATCTTGTTTGCTTTACAAATTTATGAAATTTTAAAGTTATTTTTAAACCTTCACTGCCACTCGCTATTTGTATACTTAAACACCATTCATGGGTGATTGTCACCCAAAAACCTATTTTGAGCAATCTATTTTGAATTCTCCCATTCGCCACTTGTAGGTGCAAAACACCCACCTTAGCTCTGAAGGCTCATTGAGACTATACGGGTAAATTTCACCCACAAGTGGATTCTGCTTAATCAGCATGCATATTTTTAAAAAAATAATTTATCATTGATTTTATTGAACTAATTTTAAAAAATAAAAGAAATATGAACCGTTGAGGAATACAACGGGTTTTTAGAGGCAAAATGGGTTATTTTCAATAAGATAAAGCTCATTACTTTTTGTTCTGGGTGTTTTTCACCAACGATTGGCGGTTAAGGTTAAATTAGGTAGTAGTAATACATTAAATATTTCAAAACGCTTTTGATAAAATCAAGGCAAACCCCCAAGCTTCACTCAAACCAAATTTCAAATCAACAGTACAAAAATTGTAAGAATAATTGATTTATCTTATCTTTGTGTGTGTTCAAATTTTCTATTTTGAGAGAAAAATATCAACTCTCTTTAGCAGTCTCATTTTGTACTTCTGGCTTATGTAGACTTTATCAGGATTTGAGTCTTTCTTTGTATGTTACCAGCCCTCAACATTGCTAACATTTAAAAAAAAGTACAAACTGGAAGTGTCTTTTCAAGGGTTTAAACTTAAAACAAAGTTGGCAGGAAACATGATCAAGGCGAATTTTTTTCTTTCTAATTGTTTTTGTCAACATTGTTTTATCATACTTTTAATAACAAAGATTTAAGTAAACCTTGTTCGGTGTGAAAATATTTATAAAATACCAATTCTTAGTATGATTGAAAATATTGTTTAATAAAAAATGATTGAAGTATAAAACAAGGCCTGTCTATTTTATTCCTTTGACTTTGTGTTTTACTTGTGCATTAGAAGTCTCGGGGACATAAGTCAGTATAGATCTAATTCTGATGTATCTACATAGTATTTCTTTGCTAGCAGTTATCAATTTAATACTTAAGTTTAAAAGTTTTTATATTAGCTTTGAATAAAGTTCTCCCCTTGGTCTAATTTCAGACCGTCTTCATTTTCAACAAATCAGAAGTAAAACTGAGAATAATGGTGGGGCTTTTCTAGGACTGTTTTTCTGGCATGTTTATATTTACTTAATTAGTTATTACTTAGCAATCCGGGGTGCAAGTTTTACAATTTTAATTGGAATTCCGACTGACTCAGCCTTACACTAGAAAATGTAGATCTCGACATTTACTAACAATCTAGATTTAGATATGGCGGCTAGTCCAACTAAGGCTAGCCCAAATGAAGTTCAAGGATTGGAAATCTAAAACTCCACATGATGTTTCTATTTCAAAGAACAAATGGAGGTGGTTGTGGATGGAGGAGAAATACCGCAATGAAGACTTTTGTAGTAGGAAAATTGTCGACAATGGTGGTGTTGCTTGTATGGTGTTTGCAGACCTGCCATTCATACAGATAAAATCAGTATACATGTAGTACCGTACTGATTTCTTGTTTCATAAAAAGAATACAGTGTCACAATCACCAGAAATAATAAGCAAGAAAACGAATAAAATTCCTGATGCGAGACTTGTGAGTTCTTTTAAAATCTTGAAAACGTGAAAAGTCATGTGAAGAACGTAGAAAATAAGTTTATTCAACTCAAAACGAAGAAATCAACACGAAACGGTATTTACATCCAGCAGCAGTCGAAAATAATAACAGTGGAATTGCCAACGTCCAGCATAAACAAATCGTAGATCTAACTTTTGTACAAAACTGCTCACTCTCTCTTCATCCAGTATTCTATCCTCTCAGTCCTCCCTATCAACCACGCGACTTTCCACCCTTTACAAGAAAAATGGGAAAGGCGTGGCCTAATACGGCAGCGACATCCAATCACATTCACAAGCCAAGTTAAAAATAAGCCGCCTGAAATTCCTCCTACGTCATCAAACATTATGTAAATGAACCGGTAGGTGGGAATCTAGATAAATCCAGAAACCTAGACCTACACAATTAACAATAGGCGATCATTCTAGATTTTAATGAGTTAGGTAATGTGAAAACTATAAGTTATATCCACGAATACCCACACATTCCACTAACAAAGTAAGCAAAGCATTTATCTAGACCTACATTGTACATAGCATGACTAAGGAATAAAACTAAAACAATCTCTAACTTCGTTAAATACAGTGAGCCTTATAGTTATATGACGATAGTAGGGCCTGGCATTATGTTCTCGTTGAACCCGAAGTCTCGTTGGATACAACTACAGGGTTGTTCTAAAATGATTTAAAAATGCACTGTAGGCTCTATGGTAGAGGAAAACATGAAAGTACATGCTTGTAGTTGTAAATCAGTTCAGCTTCAAGAGAAAAAAGCATTGGACACAAAACTTTGAAACAGTTGTGCCCCTTGATGGCCAAAGTAAATAAACATGCCCTTGGGTGATAGCGGGACTGACAGACTGGCGGGTTTTTTGTTTTGTTTTATTGACAGGTATATATATAATCTGTCTCTTTCTCTCTTTCCCTCCCTCCCTCCATCGTGTGAATACAACTTGAGGAAAAGCTCTTTCGTCTCGTGTTAGCAGTACAGTAGCAGCTGAAGTAAAAGGCATCTTGGTGTTCTCCTGTAAAAGCTAATTTTATCGTGAACGATGAAGTTTCAGATTTGCAACTAAAGTATGGGTATGGCAATGTGAGCTAGTTGAAGTCTGAAAGACAATGACCAATAGTATGAATAATTATGATCATAATTGTGCGCACTCGGTTTTACTTAGCAGTGCCAATACAGGTGTGTACTTAAACTACGTAACTAAAAGTCTTCATGCCAGACACAGACCTAATATAACGTAATCTCAGTCGCCACGCTTTGTTAACTAATGAAGCCCATGGTCCTCCGCTTCCCTTTTCGAACTTTCCCTCAGCTCATGCCTTGAGCCTCCTCTGCCGTGCTTTTCTTTCTGCTCATACCTTGTCCAGCTTTCTCGTCCCTTTGTTACACCTGTACTAATCTAAAGAACTCATTAACTGGCACTACGACCCCCCCCCCGAAAAAAAACACCATGTCTTGCGCCGCGCCCAGTTCACTGGACCTACCTTCTTCCGAGGCTTAGTCCTCATAGGCTCGCCACTGGCCCGTCCCCGCTTCCATCTAGTTGAGACACAGGCCCCAATCATACTGTTAGTACATTAACAAGCGCAAACATACTGTCCCAACATCGCAACATAGACAAAGGCCTAGAAATAAAGTTGCAAAAGTTGGAACACATGAGGTGCACTAAAGACTCAGCAGTTTGATGTAATTTTACTAGTGTACTGAAGCTCAGAAATGGGCTTACTTTCTTTTTTGAACCCGAGGTTGGAAAACTTGGTACTTGCTGGTTCCAAGGTTTTTTTATAGAGCCAAAGAAGAAAATAAAACAGGACTTTATGTGTCCCTCGTTGAGCCCAAGGTTTCGTTGGGTCTGAGCTCGTTGAATTTGAGGTTTACTGTACCACTGTAGGGAAGTTTCTACAATAGGAATGCAAAGGGGATTTAGCTAAAAAAAACCTACACATTGTACAGTATCGATGATGAGCTTAGACTTCAGATTTTATGATTTTCAAATTCAATCTCACTCATTACTGGACAGATCACTGATAACATCACACAAAGCTTCAGCCCCTCCTCCACCTTCCCCTTACAATGCACACTGACTAGTGAGTTATAAAAACAAAGGCATGCCTGAAACTTAGTCTGTAAGTAAAGCCTAGAAATAAGAATGTCCTTGGCTGCCGTTCTTACAGAAAAGTTTCCAACTTTATTCTCACTAAAATGGAATCCGGATAAAGTCAACACATCAGGACTGAAAAAAGTGTTGACAATTGAATAAGCAAGGTTGACTTTTGTTTGACCATTTTCAGAGGCGGGGGGGGGTTACAAGGATTATTTTTGTTTAAATTTGAAATAAAATTGGAGTAAGCCCCTTGCACATAAACACTCTTTCACTTGGGTTAACAATTTGAACTTGTTTCTAGGTTGAGAATGCTGCATTTTTTTTCCCGACATTTTGCAAGAGGGGAAAATCAAATTGATAAAAGTGCAGGTACCGAATACCAGTAGTTGACATAACATGGCTTTTAGTAGTAACAGTGCAATCTGTAACTTGTGTAAGAACTTTATACTTTCAACGGGAGCTCCGCTCTGTAACAATTCTGGTACTTTAATGCTGAAATCAGTACTGGTTGGCATCCATGCTTCTTTGGACTTTTAGGGGTTATTAAAAAAAAAGTTGAACTAAGATTGGAGTATGCCCCTTGCTAGTAAACATAAGCACTCTTTCATTTGGGTTAACAATTTGAACTTGTTTCCAGATTGAGAACATTGTCGTTAATCTTATTCCCCGACATTTTGCAAGAGGTGAAAATCAAATTGATAAAAGTACAGGTACCATATACCGGTAGCACTAGTAGAAATAACGTATTTCATAGTTGTAACAGTGCAATCTGTTACTTGTGTAAGAGCTCAATAATTTCAATGGGCCCAGCGCTCTGTACTAAAATACTGAAATCAGTACTGGTTGGCATCCATGCTTTGCCTGAGTCAATACTATTGGTTATGAAGAGTTGACTGTATATGAATAAATCAAGGAGACTCGAATGTTATTTAATTTTTCAGATAATTTGAAGTTCAAACTTAAACTTGTCATCATGTGAGTACAAAATATCCAAATTGGACTATTTAGGCCTATCTATGGATATAATATGATACAATGAAACCCCTCAATAAAGACATCACTTAAAATTTTAGGACATCAACTTATTATGAGTATGGTAATTTAACCCCTGAACTAAGACCTCCCCCCCTCACAATTATAAGACCTGTTTTTACCAACAAATTTCAAAGTCTTACTACAGGGGTTCTGCTGTCGAAAAAAAGTGTTGACTTTAAGTGAGGTTGACTTTATCCATTTTCGGGGTGGGGGTTGTAACATCGTGCAATCTGTAAGAGCTAGATTATTCAATGAGCGCAGTGTGGCCACTAGGAAGGTACTCAGAAAAATGATGAAGGCTGGCCTAGGCTAGATGTAGACACAGGAATGGGATGCGTAGGTGTATTCACAGAAACACTGTTTGTGTAACATTAAATTTATTGGACTGGTGTGGTAAAGTGGGGAAGAGTGGGAGAGTCATCAGAAAATGCCCCAATCCGCACCATTCCAGCTGTAGTAGGCCCAGGCAGGCAAGCAGGCATTGCACACAGTGTGTTGAATCATGAATGGAAGCAAAGATCGCTCACCCATCACCTCTTTGTCTCTATCAAGACCCATCTGGAGTCTCTATCTCTTTCGTTCTGGCTACGAGTACAAAGAGTTGACTTTAAGCAAAAATAGGTGCGAGGCAGTTGACGTAACGCCAAATAAAGTTACTTTAAGTTTAATAAAAAAGGACAACAACGGGATTGCAAAGAGTTGACCTTAACCGAGAGTTGACTTCTCGTGGTTTCCACTGTACATGTGTGTTGTACTTACTGTTCCCCCGCCCATATAAAAAAGGAAGCACATGCAGGACTAATAGTAATACTAGTTTATTTTAGAGTCAAATTAATCACCAATGATGTTTTAGGTTACAAGGACATGTAAAATACAACTAATGTTTAACTATTGCAAGAGGTTGGTCCCAAGCCTCCCAGTTGATGAACCAGTCTGGTAAGAAGAGAAACTCTGGATCTTCTCCACGTCGTTCATGAACAACATTTCTGTGAGGTTGCCATTGAAATAAGTGCACACATCTGGAAAAAAATTTGGTATCAGATAGGGAGTTCAGAGGGGAAAAAATGTACCCCGTACAAAAAAACCCACAAAACCCACAGATAATCATTGATCAAATAAAGACAAAATAATGGCTGTCCAATCTCTTCTTTCACCATTATAAATTAACTTTTAATAGAACAAACCCATTTAGACCACCTCAATTTCAACAAACTAGAAATGAAACTGAAATAAATGGTGGGTCTTTTTTGGCTTTTCTTTCTGGTATGTCGGTGCAGTACCTATAACTTAGTGATAGTACTGATATAGCTATCAAAGAGAGAAAGACACAAAAATTTCAATACATTAGATTTTCAGAAGGAAAAAGGGAAGGGCAAGCAGTAACGTTGCAAAATCTTGAAGCGCAAATGGGCTGGCTTAATCGACCTTTCGGAATTGTCCTCATTATGATGAAACCTGAGTCCCCTACATCGTCAAGATCAGCCTTGAGATAAAGCTCTTAGGTCAAACATGGTTACTTAAGTGGGACTTTTTTAGTTGATTAATGGCATAAAAACTTTGTTGTTTAACTTTCAAAGTTTTTAATGATGTTACTTTGTCAGAACAAGAATTCACTAACCTTGGATTATCTTCTGTAACAACAGACTTTACAAAATTCAAGAAACTGTCCAAAAAGTTAAAACACACAGCTGGTTTCCATGGACTGTGCAAACAGCTCTGAAACATTCATGATTTTATTATTACATAATGCAATAAAAAATAATGTGTAAATAAGTATCCATAGCATAGATGAGGGTAATGAACGCAGTCCTTCATTTTGGCTTTAGAAAAGCAAAGATATAAATCTTTTTGTTAATACTGAAGGTGGTTAGATGTTTGTTATGCATTTACAAGTACAGCAGTATTCGGTTAAACGCACTCCAGTTAAATGCTTGCTACGGTTAAACTAACGCCAAATCGCTATGACCGATTTATTTCTATATAATCAGTATACCCTAAACGCACGTTATATCGGCTAAACGCACGCAATGAAATCGGGAAAAATTACCTTTTAAGTGGACCAGGCAATCACTTGGATGCGATCGATAGCGAGCTTGCTCGTTTCGAGGGAATGGCCAGCATCACTCCACAGAAATTCACATTCTTTGTTAAAATGCACGCCTATCTACACGCATGTTGTGTGAAGGGTAAGACTTGGGGGCAGGAGAGTGAAGAGAGAGGGTAAAAGGTGGACAAAGACCTATGGGGCGTGGATGAACAAATCAGATGATGCAAATTTCCAACACCTCGCCCGCCCATACTGTAAGTGTAATCTACTTAGTGACAGTGACAGGTGGACTGTAGGCTAGCCCTTGGCCTGTGTAGTATTGTGTGATTGGCTTTCTTCTCGTCCCAGTCATGCCTCCCCTCCGCCTTTGTTTCCGCCTTTTGGTTACAGGGCGATAGGCCTAGCTGCTAGACTTAAGCCTTTCTTTCATTTCACACAGATCTATACAGCATGCAAGACTTAGTATAGACCTTGTCAGAATGTTGTGATTCATCTGTTGTCAATCTCTTTAGATCTAATTCCAAGCCAGTTTTAATTCCTAAAGCCACGGAGATTGTTAAAAAGATATTTCTCTTATCCCACTTTTGGAACTAAGAAACAACTAAATGTTCTGAGGGGAAAAAAGGACAGAC
>BMAT01005223.1:5596-20631 GCA_019649035.1 Elysia marginata
AAGAAATTATAAATATAATAAAAGTTCTTTATTCAAAACATTTGTTCCATAACGTGTTCATATGCTGCGTATATTAACAAGTTAATATGAACATAAAGCTGAAGGATAAAGTCACATGTAACTGGTTTGGCCACTGAAAAACCAGATACAAATTTTTAAGTATAAATCCACAAATATTTTAAATCCACCCAAAGTGCATCTTTTACATTTTGTTCACTGACTTTAAAACTTTAAGATTAATGACACAAAATACGAATAATCTGATTTAAGATGTATTTCTATAGTAAATATAGTAATAACAACACAAAAAAGTCTAGGATTTATCCTTTTTTCATACTAAAAAAAACAACATAATTATCTTCTTGTTATATAATTATGTTACAATAAACTTTCTGATTGAGTATGCCTCAAAAAATTTCTAGGTCTTTTCCTTTCTTGTGATAAACAGAAGGCGATGACTGCGCACTAATAAAATTTTTTCATCAAATAAGCGAAAATTGTTATCTTTCATGGTAATTCTTAGCTTTTTGGCAAATCAAATGTTAAAGACAGAGTGTGTTAAAACACTTATTTCAATCATTATCATGGTAGCTTTTTAAATTTAACAGTGAATATTGGGTGTTCATCATCCAGCCCAGACTACAACACAGAAAGCAGTAACGATTATTTTTTTTTATTAAAGATCCATAACACAGACGGCACAATGTTTTACCAATTCGGAAGCAAAATAACATTCTCATAAAAAAAAGCCATGAAATAAATTCCTAAGCAGATTTTTAAGAAGGCGATTCTAATCAAGTAGTTCTAAGTATTTTTAACTTTCAAGTTGCTGAATAAATTCGTTTTTTATGGAAATAACTCAAATATCACTTTAATTTTTCTGGAAACCGATAATGCTCACTGGTTTTCGAGGTATTGAGTTTGAGAAAGCATTAGATCTAAAATATCTAGACAGTTTCTTTGTTCAAACAAATCATTCCGTGCAAGGTGGTATCATCAGCCATTCGTGTAGACTGTAAATGGTACAGAGGCAAAACACATCCTTGAGGTGCTCCTGTAATTTTGTAAAGGAATATCAGACTTTAAAAATTGATTCTTGCCCACTTTACTTTTACTGATACGTTTCTGCATGTCTGCGTATTGCAGCCCTTCCTGTATGAAATAAAAAAATGCCATGTTTATTTATGTATGATTTTTTGGCAGTATATCTCACATTATATCTAAAATTTTATCCTAATATGTAGGGGTTTTCCTTATTTCTTAGTATTGAAAATCTCTGCATTGTTCTTTTATATTAAGCTTTACATCTCGTTCCCTCAACACCCTCACTTTTACCGACCCGTTCTGACTTCTGGCCTCCAGGGAAAGACAACCCGTACAGAACAATAAAACTATCCCGGTATTCTCTCGGCCCTTTGAATGGGTCGCCTCAATCTATCTCATTTCCCCTCTACACGAGTTTTTATCTTAAATAAATCCCAAATTTTTGAATCGCGTGATTTATGAAAAAAAAATCTGTCGAATTTAATTTGAAACGCGAACGCACTTTTTTTTTAGTTTTGAAAATTCCCATTACTCTAGTTTCTGGTTTATTCACAATGATTTTTTTTACGTTTGATGCGACCAGTTTGGTATAAGCTTCACTTCCTTTTCCAAGTCATCTTTTGTTTCTCTTTTTCTTGTTTTTTTTATTTGCCCAATCGTTTCTTCTGGCTTTTCCATGTTGCGTTATCAAATGTTTTTTATAATTTTCACGAGGTGAAAAAAATCAGATAATTAAGACATACTCAATAACGTCTGTATAATTATAACAACTATTACCAATCAATTTACTTTCTAAATACCCATAGGACCAGCAAATACATAGCATCACTTTAGCGTACTTGCAAAATTTCCTCCTACCCCCATAACCAGGTACTTATTTCAGCCCTGAGTGAGGGAAAGGAATTTGCGGAAAAGATGTCTTCCCCACGGAAGAGACGCCGAACTGCAAAGCTAGGGCTCGACCCGCTGAGCTCATGGCAACAAAAGCTTAGTATCTAACAATAAACACGATGCCACATTTGAGGGCGGAGAAAGAAATACTAAAGATGGTTACATTTTTCCTGTGCCACTACAGGTTGAAGACTCTACACTCCTTCTCCTGTACAGAGTATATCAGTCTGGATAAATTCAATCCACTTGTATTTCGAAGTTTAAAATTGAGGGGACCCTGCAAATTCCGAACTCTTTTTTAAAACTATTTGAAAATTAACGTTTATATTTTTTAACAGACGGTATGAATAAATGTCTCGCAAAATGTCCAAATGAAGAAGATGTCGAGATTTTCACAATGTGCTGACATTCTGCACTCAAAACGCGTCCACATTTTGAACAATGGGATTTTTTTTAGCTCAAACGTTGGACGTACAACAAGTATGCGGGAAGATATTAATTTACAGCCAGTCCAAATAAGTCATAAGTCGTAATTGGAAGGTAGTGAGATATTGGTATCACTAGAAAGCTTATTTTCTATACTTCCAAATCCAACAAACAGAAAAGCTCTATCATGCTTTTGTGTGGAGTAATAGACATTTGAAGTCGGCAGAGTTAGGCCTTGTTAAATTTCAGAAAGGGGAGAAAACAGCATTTAAAGTTTAGAGGACTTTAAAGATATTGAGGCCTTAGTAACCATACCAATTAAAATTAAACACCTTAAAATGAAATTTGAACATTAATTAATTGTGAAAACTGTTTAGAAATGGTTTAAGCGTCAATATCTCTAATAAAAAAATTTATATCTGATAACCCATTAAACTTTGAAAGCCTATAATTATCTGTAAACTAAGCCTTGCGGCTTGCGACTCATTTGGAAGGATGGGAGATTTGAATTTCTTTGGATTCAAAATATCGAGATAAGGTGGGTTTAATTTTATTGTAAAAACTATCTTTCAAACCAAAATTTATTTACATTTAAATATTCTGAATTCTTCCTTACTTAGACTGGTTTCTTTGTATTGCCAAGTTTAAAACCTAAAATGAATGTGCAAGTATTATATCCTTTAGTAACACATTTTTCTTCTGATTATTCCATCGTTAAAAACTGCCAAGAAATAATATTAAAAATTTAATGATTATAATTTTTTATTTTCATTATGCTTTTTTACTATTTGAAACCTAGTGGATATAAACAGATAAAACAGCCTATTCAGCCCCAACTCGCCGCTTACTCTTGCCATTTCCACGGGTGGGTCTAGGAAATTGAAGCATTTTGCATTGACAATGAGGTTTTTAAAAACATCTTCACTTTTCTTATCTCTAGTTTAAATGACAGGCTTCCTGTTTTGCACCGAAAAGCAGCTTTGATGCAATAAAAATTTGGCTGGTGGGAGAAAAAGAAAGCCAATTAAATTCATCCATCAAAATCATGATCCTAGCCCGGCCTGAAAAAAAAGATGAAAGTGTGTGTTTTTTTTCAATCCCTGGTTTCTTTTTAATGCTCCCATACCCCTCCGCTTTTTGCGCTATATATCCCCTGCCCCCCTCTCTCTCACACTCTTTTAGACAGGATGTGCATAGCACACTGAGGAATTATCGGGAATTTCCAGCAGCTAGAGAGCCAAGAACCCCCGCGGGGGCAGCAGGAATTTCTTGATTAAAATGTTCAGGCACTTGGCCTATATTGGCCACCAGATCTTCCCTTTGCCCTAGGACATCAGCATGGTATAATTTCAAGATGTGTTCAATAATTTTAAATTTGCAAATTTTGTCATATCATCATTCTAATTATGATGTACTGACAGTTTCTATCATAAGAACTGTTTCATCACTTGCATTTCTTGCTCCTTCTTCCAACATCAAACTTTACAAAGATTAAGCCACCTTAAGAACCGTCGCTGCCTGGTGGTAGACGTCAAATTTTTGGACCAAGAAGATGCAGGTGAAAATCCTGGCTCGGTATGGTTGACGTAACTAGTCCAGCCTGATATATTAAAATAAATATTGAAATTTGTTTACTAAGTGTTAGACTCCTTGCTTCTGCTTGGGTTTTAAATGGTATTTTGTTTGGTGACGGACTTTGCCTTATTCATGTAAAGACTTTGGTTCGTGTTGTTTTTTGCGCTATATCAAAAAACGATTCAGTTTCTTGACATTACTATTTTATGTGCAATACCTTTTTATAGTTTACACGGAACTTAGAAGACCGGCTTGTGCAGAAAGTCACTCTTGATTTTTGTCAAGTCAAAAAGTAATTGAAAATTTTTTATGCTGAATTGATATTCAATTCAATTCAATCTTTATTAAATCAATGTACAAATATGCATATTGAAAAAAATCAATATTGTGACAGTTCAATGTGTAAACAACTTAATCACACAATATATTTTTATATAACGTGATAGTTACAACAATACATTGACAACAGAGGTATAGCAAATAATTAATTACATTAAGAATAGCCACTCGTGAACAGTTTAGATAGTATGTGTACTTAGAGTATATTGATTATTAAGGAAATTAATAATGAGGATGGTGATAATGATAGAAGCAGAACAAATCCGAACATATTCAGTTCACATATCTAGGGTTGTTACACCGTTTAACAGCTCGAGGGTAGAGACTGTTCATAAATCGATTAGTGCCCTTGAATGTTTTAAGCGGCGACTGTGTGGAAGAAATGCAAAATATTTCCAAAGCAGGATGTGTTTCATCTTTTATATTTGTTTTATATATATTTGTTGAAGTGGTGGGATGTAACGTTGGTTATTTTTGTGCGTTCTTAATAACAGAGTGTAATTTATCCTGACTTAATATGGAGGCACGGTCAAACCAGAATGTAGCAGCTTGCGTTAGAACGCTCTCTATAACAGATCGATCGAAATAAATTAGAATGTCTCTGTCTACTCCAAAAGTTTTTCATTTTCTTGCAAAACATAGTCGTCGCCTAGCTTTCTTGACAATATTTAAAACAGTTATCATCCAAAGTAAACTTTATACGTGGGAGCATACGTGACTGGGAATTTAAAAGAATCCACACGTTCACTAACTTGTAGCGCCGTGAATTACTAACGGGGGGCGGGGGGGGGGCGTTTCACGCTTCCTTTGTTTTGTCTACGTTTAGCTGTAAATTGTAATCGCTGCACCATTTAAGGCTGGCTTCGGACTGATCATTCAACATTCAACATTTATCATTTATCATTCATCATTCATCATTCATCATAGAGGGGATGTCTGATTGGTCATTCACAAATTGTCTTCATTCACCATGCACAGGCATCAATTCTACGAATTTGCAACTCAGAACAGTTGTGGGGAATGTCTTGCATTTGTTATGTTTCATTTAGCAAAATGTTTTTATTAGAAGATCCCCTGATAATTGATCCTGTGGTTATGCAGAGTTTGCAACAAAGAAAATTGTGGTGTAGACCTATCTACTCTAATCGCCAAATTGAAAGTGAATACGCATATCTGTACCCGAAGCTTCTACATAATCCTGAAAAATTACAGAACTATGCTCGGATGTCAGAGCAAAGCTTCCAGGAACTCCATGATCTCATCAAGCACGACATTCAGCCAGGATGAACAAACTTCAGAGACAATTTCAACGTTTATTAATATTGTGCTTTGATGACAAAAAAAATGAACATGCTCATTCATGTGAATGATAAATGATGAATGATGAATGATAAATGATGTTATGATCAGTCCGACTCGCACAAGTCGTTACAGTGTGCTCGTTTTGTGAATGATGAAGGATGAATGATAGATGATGAATGTTGAATGATCAGTCCGACGTCAGCCTTACAGTTACTTTTATCTGTCTGAGGTAACTAGACTCACCGTCATTACAAACCAATTACAGTGGTGTCGTCTGCAAACTTAACAATCGTTGATCAGGGGATTTCAGCTTTACGATCATGAGTGAAAATGAAAGAAAGCTTTGGGGACAGTGGACACCTTTGTGGAGTTCTTGTCTTAAACACAACAGGATATGACACATTTTTGTCTGTCTTTACAGGCTGGGAGCGATATGATAAGAAATTAAGAATCCAGTTACATATATTTGTAGGAAAATGTAGGTGTAACCAAAGTTAATGAAACAATTTTTGTGGTATTATTGTATTTAAAGCAGAGCTAAAATCAATGAACAAAATTTTTGCATTATTATAATTGTTTTGTTTCTAAATGATTCAATATTTCATGTACATGAATGCATCGCGTCTTCAATTTACCTATTACTTCTATAAGTATACTGAAGTTGGTCGAAGAGTGGGGGTAGGAGTGAGTTGGAAAAGTTCAAGACCAGCGCTTTAAAACGTTTCATAATAACAGATGTGAGGCGACTGGTCTTTTATTGTTAAGGCATGTTGGAGGTGCTTATTTAGGTACTGGAACAATAGTGGAACGCTTAAAACATTAAGGGACGATACAAGTTTCCAGGGACAAATTCAAGATGTAAGTAAGTACTAGAGCTAATTCAGTTTTACGACTCTCAGAATGATGCCTTGCCCTAATCTCGTCTGGTCCGGCAGCCTTGTCCTCGAGTCTGCCAGTCGTCTTCAGCTATGACAAACGGCTGGTCGCCATCACACGGAAGTGGGGCGGGGCTGAAGATGGTGTTGTCCTGATCAAATCGGGTGTAAAAGTCATTGAGTCGGCCCGTTAAGGTGGCGTCATCACATTCTGGGACTTGTTTGGTGTTTTTATGTGGAGTGATTAAACTCACGTGAGACTATTATTGTTGAAATCATAATGTTTCTGTTAAACCAACCCTGCTGGTAATGAATATTTCTATTAAATACGATTGGAAAGTAAATGTTTACTTTAAAGAGTGGACGTGACGTCTAGATCCACAAAGACCAGAAACCCCTTACGTGAGGGCACAAGAAAGTTGTTACTGTTGTTGGCTACATAGGGTTCTGAATAAGAACATGATACCTGGTTACTCGCTTTAGTTTCCAAAGAAACGAGATAAAACGTTTTTGAGAGTTTATATTGACCCTTTAGTAATAGTATAATGTTCATGGTGTTTACTTTTAAATAATTAGAACGTTTAGACTCGAGTCGACTGAACTCGTCATGGGGTAGTCCTACATAAGCTGCAGGAAAATTTAGACTCGAGTCGACTGAACTCGACATGGGGTAGTCCTACATAAGCTGCAGGAAAGTTTAGACTCAAGTCGACTGAACTCGACATGGGGTAGTCCTACATAAGCTGCAGGAAAATTTAGACTTGAGTCAACTGAAAGAGTTTAAAACTATGATTAGGTATAATAGCTATTAATTATTGTAATCAATCGAATTTATATTTGTTATTACATATGAAAATATTCATTATGAAAAATTAATTTTTGAAACCCACGCTTTCACACAACTTTTAAAAACAAGGGTTGTTACACAATGAATATGGGTCTTTAACCGATCAAGAACTTTTTGTGTTTAAATCACAGTAGGGCTGACGACGCTTTTTTCAAGCACAGGTTGGTACCAAACTATACTTTTCCTATAAAATAAAGCTAGTTGAATTTCGTCCCTCAACTCAGAGCCATGAAATTTCCAGTCAGTTCCAGTCATTTCAAATTTTTCAGGTGCTTCAGTACAGTTGAAAAAATTGTCGAGCACCTCAGGGTCAGCATCTTCTTCAATTCAGTGCCTGCCATGTGGCCAACCTCTGATATGTCTCTTGTTTATTCCTTTTTAAGGGGCGATTTCTTTGTCTGGGATCGTACAAACTTGATTCTTTGAAAACTGTTCTTTTCTTATTCAGAGTCTACAATAAGATGACCTGTTTCCGCAATTATAGAACTAATGTCTTCAAAAGAGTCTAGCTGTAGTTTTTTAAACGTGTTGTTTTATTCTGGTTGTGTAGTTTTCTTACTGGTATCTAGATCCTAGTTGATGATTTGAGGTTGCATATGGCAGATATTTTGAGGCAGCTCGATGATATTCTTTTCATTTTTTTTGGCTAAGAGTCTCAAGTTGGTCGCTTGTTACATTGTGAATTGCATTGGTGCCGATACAAAGTTCGCTTTTCATTAAAAAAAAATGACTACGTATAGGATCTAGGTCTAGCTCTAAATTTTATTTATGGGCTTCTTGAATTGAAACAGGTCTGGCGTTTTCAAACTAACCCTCTAGCTGTTGGTCCAGGCATGCAACTAAGTGCACTTGTGACATTGTTTCTGTCTATTTCCATCAGCTTGGGCGTATTTCTCTCGACTCTCTAAAGCAAGCATAAGTGTATTTAATTTACAACGATCGATCCATTGAGTCTTGTGGAATGGCGGATGTCGCAAAGAATGTAACATTCAAAGTTTGCTGAGGCAGTGTGTAATTGGGAGTCACCCACAACTCTTGATGGCTGGGGCGATCTGACCTAAAAAGAGTCAAACCCAGATCCAATATGGATGTTTTGCTAATTTTGGTTCTGTGGATAATTGGCTTTTGATTCGTTTTACATTCTGTATTATGTAGGTTAGCCTCTAATCTTCTTCTGTCTCTTTTTAAATGACTGGGCGACTTTCGGCGAACTTCGACAGGGGTTGACCGATGAGATGTTGACACACTCGTGTCGGTCATTGAATCGAATCGTAGGACGAGGGTGGTTTGTTGCTGATTCCAGCTAACGTTAGTTTATAGGAAACCAGCTAGAATTCATAAAGCATGCTGCTACGAATGTTATTTTAGAACAGTCGAGAGTCCGCTGACTGACATTCCGAAGGTTCATCGGTTTCAAATTCAAAGAAAAAGTAAACACTTTGCAAAAGCTCCACATAGCTTTGTCTACCCTGCCCGCTCACCACGCCGGAGGAAGGGGTGACAATTTTAATAAACAAATAATTATGTTTTTATAAAACCAACAGTTGATTATTTTCGCTGGTGGCTGAGAAAACGCAGTTTCATCTTTTCTGAGAGGCAGGCGTGAGTAAACAGCAAGCGAACTGTGGCACTACAAATAACCACTGTAGCTTGTAAGCAAACTGTGGCGCTACAAATAACCACTGTAGCTTGTAAGCGTACTGTGGCGCTACAAATAACCACTGTAGCTTGTAAGCGAACTTTGGCGCTACAAATAACCACTGTAGCTTTCAGTGTCACCTTGCAGAGTCTGATTAATCTAATATCGAAATGTCTGTGATATTAACATCTGTAGCTTGTAAGCGAACTGTGGAGCCACAAATAACCACTGTAGCTTGTAAGCGAACTGTGGCGCTACAAACAACCACTGTAGCTTGTAAGCGAACTGTGGCGCCACAAATAACCACTCTAGCTTGTAAGCGAACTGTGGCGCCACAAATAACCACTGTAGCTTGTAAGCGAACTTTGGCGCTACAAATAACCACTGTAGCTTTCAGTGTCACCTTGCAGAGTCTGATTAATCTAATATCGAAATGTCTGTGATATGGCTGCGGTTCTTGGGCGTTGGAGCCGCTGTCGCCGTCATAAGCTGAGTGTAAAACAGTTTCCTCCTACTATGAGCATGTGCGTTTTGTAGATAAATGCATTGTAAATGTTGCCATGCTACCTGCACGAGTTGAAATGAAGAGTTTTAGAGACAGCTTGCTGAACGAGCAATTTTTGCTCCATAGGTCAAGATATTCTTTCTTTTTTTTTTTTTGGTTTAGTCACACTTGAAGCAAGAGCCTGGGGATAACAGGAACTCTTTGAACTTAAAGTTTCAGAGATCGTGTGAAGATGTAAACATCATCGATGTTCGAAGGTCTAATAAAGCTTTGTTTGTTCTTTTCTTAGACAAGATTTTTCCGTTGTTGTAGGTGCTGTCAAATTAAACATCGACTTTTTTGTCTTGGCATATAACTTTGAGGCGTTGTCTGTGGTAACAACAATTGCTTAACAAAGTATTGTATGCTGATATTCACAACAATACAAAATGTAATGTTTTATTCTTATTATCATTAATGCTACTTTTATAATTGGAATTGTTATTATTTTTTTGTTGTTACTGTTAAAAATACTTTGTGAGGCTAGCAGAATACTTTCTAGTGGTTTACGATGATAAATTTAATCACTTGAGGAATGAATAGCTAGAAAAATGACAGAAATTTGGGTAGACGTAAGTATAATATTAATTGTGCAAACAGCAGGGGCCTATTGGTTTTGTATGCCGTGTCCTGTGTATGCGGACGTTGAGCAAAACTGTTTCAAGGAACTCTAGTTTTAGCGTCGTTCCAAATCTCTGGCGGTGGATTATGAGAGTTGTAGCCCCAGGGAAAGTAAAGAAGAACAAGAATGAGAAGGGAAATAAAGAAGAAGAAAAAGTTGATGATGATGATCATGATGATGATGATGATGAAGATGATGATGATGATGATGATGATGATGATGATGATGATGATGATGATGATGATGATGATGATGATGATGATGATGATGATGATGATGATGATGATGATGAGTTTGGAGAGTAAAGAAGAATGCAAAAAGATGAAGGTTGACATGAAAAGCAAAAGAAAATTGTGAAGAGAATGAAAAAGTAAATGAAGAAGTGGACAAAGATTAAAAGGTTAAAGTGTAGCTAATTGCAGATAATTGACGAAGTCACAAAGTAGTTAGATCTAGACATGAATGGTTTAATGTTCACTCAGTTCAGAAAGTAAACAGGAAGTCGTGGTGTGACGTAATACACAAAAACAATGACGGAACGGATCAATTTGGTTTGAGAATGCGCTACACACCTCCCCCCAGCACAGACATCTCACTGAGTGACTGGAAACGCATCGACAGTCGCACTTGTCGCCCCGTGCGTGACGTGAGCTGTCTGTGGTGAGTCTGAGCCGCAGGTTGTCCTCGAGTGTAGTCCGTCTCAGTACAGACTTTAAGCAGCAACACGTGAGTATGACGCGAACGTCTGTGGCGTCTATTTTTAGAAACTGGTTTCATTATTTTTATAGTTTCCTCAATCTGCTTTCCCGATTTTCACGTACGCGAAGTGAGACACGGTGCGTGTGCTAAAGGTCTCTAGTGGCAGAGGGCGGCCCCGGCAACGTTGGAGGACGTCCACGCCGCGCTGGTTGTTGCAGCTGGACCGGTTTGGTGGGGTCCACTTGCGCCGGTTTGAGGCGGTCTATTGATATCCGTTCTGCGCGACCTCATTGGCTGCTGCACTGTAGTACATACTGTGCCAGTCGGTGTCAGGGAGTTATAAAGGTTATCAGCCTTCTTCGCCAAGGCTCTGTAGTCGGAGTTGTGGGAGGAATTAGCCAGTGGGGCCCGGATCGCTTCTGGCAACAGCTGTAGAAAAATATGCCGAAAAAGAAAGCACGGCCTATGGTCCCCTCACAGAGCAAGCATTTCATCCATAACTTCAGAAGGTTTGCAATCCCCCAGTTCCTTAATGTCTAGTAGCGTGGCTGCTTTTTCCGCTTCGGATAACCCGTAAGCATCGGTAAGAAATGACTTAATGGTGTTGTACTACTTACAAGTTGGAGGGGGTGAGGAAATAACTGCCAGCGATCTTGACGCTGTGGCTGCGTCAAGAGCTGCCACTACGTGGTAGTACCGGGTACTTTGTCTCATCTGCTGTAATCCCATGGAGTGCGAACTGGGCCTCTGTTTGGGCGAACGATGCCGATGGACAAGTGGTCCAAAACGTGGGGAGTTTAAGTGCTACGGTTTCATTAGACATGATGCGTGTGTTGCATGTGATATAGATCTAGATATAGACTTATTTTAAATCACGTCGGGGTCACCAATGTAGCAAGTTGCAGATAATTGACGGAGTCAAAAGGTAGTTAGATCTAGACATGAATGGTTTAATGTTCACTCAGTTCAGAAAGTAAACAGGTAGTCGTGGTTTGACGTAATACACAAAAACAATGACGGAACGGAACAATTTGGTTTGAGAGTGCGCTACAAAAGAACAAAAATGAAAAAAAAACATTCATTTAAAATATGACCATTACCTACATTGTTCGAAATGATAAATTGTGCTTTTTGTGAGAACATTCGTCTAATGATTGAGAAAGTTTGGACCGAAAAAAATTGCGAATCTTTTTAACTACGTGTTTAATTATTGAATTTTATCGACAATTTCATCATGTGAATCTAGATACACGTTGAATTGACATAACTTCATTGATACGCCTAAGCATCTTACGACACAAACTTAGACTTATTGAGCATAAGTTATAGGAGAAACTCAGTATCTGCATTGTGAATTGTTCTCTTGGTTTAGGAGACGTCTCCATGCTATTTATAGTTTTTTTTTTTACATTTTTTAAGTTGAATTCTGGTGCGTTCGACCTCAGGCCACAATTGCAACATTATTATGCTATTTTTTTTTCAAAATGTCCTATTAAATAGTAGGTTATAAACAACAAAAAAGGTGAACTCGATTGGAATGGAATACAACTGCAAAACATTTTGCAAGATATTAATCTTGCTCTGCTAGCCTTACAGTTTTGTTAAAGATCACCAGAGGTTCAGTTGCAAAAAGTGAACAGGATGTTGTGATCACAGTTAAAAAAACATATTTTTGAAAGAAGTAAACAAAATTAAAATGGTAGGAATATTGAAAGCTCTTTATAAAAATTGTCTTGTAAACACCAACAAAAACTAATCGACATTAAAAAAGTAACTCTTTGTCACAACATGTTTTAACTTTGAAAAGTGAAATTCTTTATTTTTTAAACATTTAATAATTATCAAGCCATTTGCATCAGTTCGGCCCTCCTAAAACGTAATATACACAATATTATATATTACTATATTAGCGTTAAAACTATCGTGACTGTCACTTTGTTTGAGAAACACACAAAACACAAAATGCTAGACGCAGCTAAACAAACAGAAACTATCTGTCGCCCGTTCAAAAAAAGTATGCTTTAAATGACTATTGGTCTGTAAAGCTCAATAGTTTACTGATTTCAAAAGCACACAAATTTGAGCTTTTTCTGTATATTTATAGTGCAAAATTTATATCTCTGATCGTTACATCAAAACGATAATAAAATTGTTCATCAAAATGCATTATGCGGCAATATTTCTGAACTAAAGTGTTGATCATTATTTTTAGAAGAAAATTGTAAACTTTTTGATTAACCTAATAAAAATATTAGCATTGTACATATTAGCAAAAAAAAATGACATTCATATGAATACTTGCCATGCAGCGCTTAGGCCCTATTAAAACAGGAGACAATAATTATTACAGTCATGCAGAGCCTAAGGTGGAAGAAAACGACGTCCAGATCTAAGCCAAAACAAGCTATAGCTTGAGATAATCTTCTACATCAAAATTTAAATTTAGACTACCTAAATTGATTTCTAGATTTAAGTCAAATGTTTAGACTCTTAAGTTGGATTGTAAATTTAGATTTAACCTTAATCAACAGAATTCAATAAACGAAGCGGGCGAAAGTATTTAATATATTTGTGTTCTCCCGCCTACCATTATGAAAAATTGTTGGCTGAAACCTAGATCATGCTGAAACATATACAATTTCACCTCTTCTTTATTACTGCAGAGTTTAAGCAGCAACACGTGAGTATGACGCGAACGTCTGTGGCGTCTATTTTTAGAAAGTGGTTTCATTATTTTTATAGTTTCCTCAATCTGCTTTCCCGATTTTCACGCACGCGTAGTGAGACACGGTGCGTGTGCTAAAGGTCTCTACTAACACCTGAAAATAACAACTATACATTCATACTTGTAATAACTACGTCAAAAAATCTCTTGCATTTGTGTCTTTTTTTTAATTACTTCCACCGCCGCAACGTTCCCTCTGGCTATCTACCTATTTATACTTGGCTAACGTATAAATATGGTTTTTTCTGTTGTTAGAGTGTAAATTTTAATAAAATTCATCCAAAGTAAAAAAAAAATATCGATTATAGTTTACCACCGCCGAAGGCAGTTTCAAGATTTTACGTACTTCCCCCAGTAGGCCAATACACACCAAAGCAAATTCAACTCATATTTCAGAGCATTACAGCACGGCTGCCTGTTAGGCGCTCAAATACTAACATTCTACATATTCGAAGCACTGCCTATAGCCAGGTACCCATTTTACAGGTGGGTGCACTGAGGAAAGTGTGGATTATTTTGCTTTCCTATGGCAGTTACAACTTGTGTCGTGGTTGGGAATCGAACCCGCGACCGCCGCATCACAAGTCCGACGCCCTAACCACGCTGCTCCACAATTTTTTTTAATGAAATAACAAAGCATTAATTTTGTTTGGTTCGTGCTTTAACAAGTTTTTAATAAATTCTACCTGCAGCATCTATGACAACTTCCAAACCGACGCGCGTTTCAACAGAACCTCATAGACATTGCGTCAGCAACTTTTTCCTCTACACAACCAGAGACAACATTTATTTTGTATTGAAACAATTCTTACTTCTTCTGTTTCATTTTAACCATTTATCATTGCTAATTTAAAGTTCCTTTTCACAGTAGGTTTCAAAATGTAAGTACATGAAGTTTCTTTTTAGTCTTGTTTGACTTCCGCACTGTGATAATAATATGGAATAAATGGATTAAACTATAGTTCACGGGAATTGATTGCGTTAGAAGTTACAAATGTTTTCGTCATAAAACTTGATTATGAAAATTGTAACGACGACATAGAACAAGCTATCATTTTTCTTATTGACAAAACGGAGGGTACCGAAGTTACTGTAACTAGGGTTAAAAATACACCAACCACAAGCATTATTCTCGGCAATGTTAACTAAGTCGAATCTAATTCAATTCCCTGCTAACCTCATTTTGTTTCATCTTAAAATCCTCTATTTTCCCCTTTTTTCTTACAAGCTGGGTCATTCTGTGGAGAAACATAGGTCACTTTATGTCACCAGAGCTCCATAGCGCGCAAGTTTTGGCGGTTCTGTTTTTTACACTTTTTGTATCATTTTTTATCCCACTAAAAAAATTGCTTGCTAACGTACGTTAACAGTTCATTCAGTGAGCTTAGAGTTTTCATACACGTGTAATTATCTTTTACCTGGCCCGACTTCGGTTTTAAAAGAAATATACGTGAATGTTAAAATACATTAAATTTTAGCTATAACGTAAAGCAAGGGCGTTACGAGA